>CAIGRB010110164.1:25615-46088 GCA_903798255.1 Fraxinus quadrangulata
TACTTCGACTTTTATCTCGATTATTGTTCAGACAGCTTTTTGCGAGTTTATCAATATAAATCTTTATAGCCTCGTTTGATCAATTTAGTTTCTAAGTCGATCGTAGCACGCAAATCGCTATCGCCTCGAATGATTTGACTTAATTAACTTTTACTTTGTTCTTCATTTTGAGTCCGATTTATAATATGTTGATTTTGCCAATGCTTGATTGATTTCAACATTGAACTATCATCACTCAAAATCAATTGTTAGAAATAATATGGGCTTGTTTGTTATAATCAAAATTTTAAGGTTATAATCAACCATATGTTAATAATTTTATGAGGTGTTTTAAAATTTTCATTAGTAAAGTCATGTGTACTACACCATGACTTTCATGTAACAAATATTAGTGAGCATTTTCTTTGTCTTATTGATAACATCCATATTTGTTCCATATACGAACATCCACATAGACAAACTAGTACGTATGATTTACAAAATATCTTGGTATATGTGCATCTATCACACCCATTTATGGTGAGTTCATCTCTTATCATGACAGTATCTAACTTTTCGAGCTATTTCTATAAGATTGCTTTAGTCCATACAAGATTTGATTAGTTTACAAATGGTAATGCTCCGAATTTCTATATTCGAATAGTTAAGAATATTCATTTCATAACTTAAAAGGGAAATTTATCCAAATAGTTTGAAATATGAACTAAAGAAAAAAAAATAAAAACTTCAATCACTACTAAAAATCAGCTTTTCACCTACGGATGATTACCAACAGACTGTTGTAATTGGAAATGGATTATCCATTGGTAAAAGTATTAGACTTTTAAGTACGAAAATCACCAACGGAATTTTTGTTGGTAAAAGTAGCAGCTCTTCATCAATGAATATTCCGTACCTAATGTTGTTGTTTAATATGCTTACCATTTACTAACAACATTTTCGTAGGTAACGTAATTAAATTTTTTTTTTCTAAAAAATGTGTCTACCTTTCACTTACGGATTTTCCATTGGAGTAGTTCATATTACCAATGAAATTGTCGTTGTTAACATTAATCAATTTTAATAATTAAAAAATCATACGTTCTCCTACGGAATATGCGTAGGTGAAGGATAATTAATTTTTTCAAAAAAATAAATTCAGCCTCTTCATCAATGAAATTTCGTAGGTGAAGACTAATTCATATTACATATGAAAAATTCGTTGATGATATTAATCAATTTTAATAATGCCAAACCAAAGCAATTCTTATCCCACATCGAAAGTCCACAATAAAATCTTCGGAGATGNTGATGATATTAATCAATTTTAATAATGCCAAACCAAAGCAATTCTTATCCCACATCGAAAGTCCACAATAAAATCTTCGGAGATGACCTCTATAAATTAATGGTCTAATAAGTGATTAAACAACTTTTAGGACCTTTCAATTCTGTAGGCTAAAAAGTTAAAAAATTATAATTATTAAACAATAATAAATAAATAATATTTTTTGCCACGCCTCACACCGATGCCGCTATTTACGACACTGATTTTTACCAATTGTAATGGTAGATATTTACCAACGAAAAATCGATTGGTAAAATACAACTAAACAAATATACTAATTTAAAGAAAACGAAATTAAATGTACATAAATATAATTACTGATTCAAAGTATTGGATAAATTTATGAGGTTTTAATGTTGAAATACATGAAAAATGAAAGAGTCGTTATATGTGTTGGAGAAAACAGATAAAGAAAGTGACTTGATTTTGAAATTTTAATTGGAAAGGGCTTGATTTTGTTTTGTAACTAAAATGTTATTCTTATCTTTTTAATATAACCATATTTTTGTAGTTTAATAACCTTATTAAGGGGATTTTTGTCTTTTGCAATTTAACATGTCATTGTGGTGAATAAAGAGTAAGTTAGACTCGTGGTGAATACAGAGTTTTACGTGGCCATTGTGAAAACTCTCCCAACTGCAGGTGGGCCCGCCCTTATAAATCATTATTTAACTTCACACACTTTTCCCATTCTATCCTTTTTTTTCCTTTCTATCTTGATCAACTCTGTCTGTGTCTTCATAATATAGTTTTGAAAAAGTTTTGGTTTTTGCCATATTGAATTATCAAATGTGAAGATGAAATTGTTTAATCGGAATGTTTACATACACGGTAAGTTTATCTAAATTATTACGTGTATAAGGATGAATTATTAATTAGAAAAAGAAAATGTACTCATACGTACCCTAACGACATTTTTGACATGTGGTACATTACTTGACGGTGTATTGTTGTGTAAAAGATTTAAACATTTTTCTAATATTGCATTAAGCTTTAGTTTAAAGAGTAAAGATTAAATTAGTAATCCCTATTAGTCAATTTTAAATGATTATAGGTTCGATCAGCGGCCGGAGCCAGAATATTTTATTTCGGTGGACAAAAATTGTATAGCAAAAATAAAATGTAAATAATATAAAATAATAACATCACATTATCATAATTGTTCTCGATGTATTTTCATATTTGAAAAACGTTGTATAATTACATCATTATCAATTTCGTTAAATATATCTTTCTTATTATATACAACTAAATTGTCATTTGATCATTAATCTCCAATTCGATTGCACACCATCATGATTCTTTCCTACAGATAATGTAGCTGAATTTATCGAGCTAGTCTACTTTCATAAATAAATGTGTTTACACGTGCATACACACACATACTCCATTTATTTTTGAATATTTCAATTTGCCTCTCTTGACGTCCAAAAATAACGTTTCACTACAATATAAAAGAGGCAAAACTTGGCACGCCACGTGTCGCGATTTCCTATCATCGTCATAATTCAATATATATATATTTTTTCACTTCACGCAATATTTCTCCATTTTCACACGTAACTACACCATGCCAGCATCCCGACTGCTATATTTTCTATCCTTTCTTCACCTTCTTTTTCCTTTCCCAAATTTCACGCCCCTACACCCTTTAATTCATCCAGCCATCATCGAGATTTGAGTTCCCGAAACCCTAGCAATACTACCGCCAAGAATCGCACGAAATGAGTGTCGATGCAGATTTTTTGTCATCCACTCTATATTCTTGAAGGTTTGTTTTCTTCCCTTCTACCCATTTTTCTGTGTCATTATATAGGCATTCATTTATATTAATTTTTTTAATTACATGTTCTTTTGTTGTACTGATTGATGCTATATTGGGCCAGTTAAAGAAATGATTTGAAGAAGGGAGCAGCACAGACATTAGGTTTGATGAAATTTGATTTTTCCTATTTCTTTGTATCATTATATTATTCATATATTTTATGTTTCTCTTAATCTCAATTCTCTTTTGGATATTTTAATTTTTTTTCAATTATGGATTTTTTTTTTTTTGTTATGTTTTCTTTGTGGTATTGACATTTGGGATCTATTTATTTGCATCATAATCCAGAATTCTTTCAGTTGAGCCTTCTTTTTTTATAGGATTTCATCAAATAAGGAAACTATATGATTTTGGCCGATTTGTTCTCAGATGATTTCTTTGTTAGATTAAGATTAAGACTAAAGGCAGGGTCCTGATTAAGTGATGCATAATTTCCATTTTTTTGAAGGAATTCCTTTTAGTGTTGGTTGGAGTCAATTGAAAGTGGAATATGCGCTTCTGATTATTATGATAATATTATTATTTACTAGAACTAGGTTTAGTTACTTTTCATGGTTCAAGTTTTTAGAGGTCAGTGTTGTGTTGTACTAGGAAAAATTTATAACTCTCCATCATTGAAGAGCAGCAAGTTAATTTTAGCAATTGAAGAGTAAGCTATGATCTTAAAACACGAATTCACTGAACTCTGGTTTGCAATGTTTAAAATGGATAATGATAAATGTGTCAAACTAATCAGTTTCTCTCTTTCTACTTATGCCATGAATATTTTAAAACTTTAAGAGCGCCATCTATCAATTTCTAATTTTGGTTGCTCTTGAGGACAGTTGATACAGAAAATGCATACTTATGTTCATGCTTTGGAGTTTTATATATATAAACTAATCGTTAACTCTGAAACTTGTTATATGATTCTAGTCAAGCACAAAAGTTGAAACGGATATGAATGGTACAGACTGTTAAATTATAAATTTTTGTTAGGCACTTGATGTTAGTAAAATGAACTTCAGATGCTATGCTACTCTGTGCTACATTTTGTAGGCAAATTATACCAAATTGGGTTGCTTTGATTTCTTCATTACCATCTTCAGGAGAGATGGGTTGTGCTGCATCAAGAATTGACGAAGAAGAGATGGTGATAATTTGCAAGGAGATGAAGATGCTGATGAAAATTTTGTTACGATATCGTGAAGAATTTGCTAATGCTCAGTTGGCATACTTGAGATCATTGAAAAATACTAGAGTTACCCTTGGGCAGTTTACTGAATCCGACTCGCTGGAACTTGAAGATCCCACTTCTGTCCCGACATTGCATCTTTCCCCTTCGCCGTCTTCTCCTCCACCTCCACCTGCTTAGTAGAAAGTTTGAGGATAAACAGCCGAAGGTTGGAGTTACACAAGGATCAATATTGCCATCCTAAATATCTCAAACTGAACAATGCTGACTTAGTCTTATCTTGCGTACTGGGAGAGGGTAATTTTGGTGGTTTAGTGCAGTTTAAGCTCAATAATCAATTAAAGCCAATCAAATTCTGCTTACTCCATTTTATATTTAGATAATGTCATTCTTTATACATGGATATGATTTCAGTTCCACTTCTAATTTTTGTTGTGCAAACCTGTTTTATTACATATATCACATGTATGTCACCCACAAATGAAGATGTTCTCAATGGACGAGAATCCATATCTCCATGGTGCACGGAGAGTGTCTCCGTGGTGCACGGAGTGTGTCTCCACTCACCATGAAGACATGGTGACATGTCTCCATGTGTCATGGAGACATGGTGTCTCCGTGGTGCATAGAGAGTGTCTCCGCGCACCACGGACAATTTTTTTTAATTCTTGATATTTTTTGAATTTCCTTTCGGGAGGGTTGCCCCCGAGCCCCCACGAGGGGTGCTGCTCTCCGTGCACCAAGGAGATTTTTTTTATTCTCGATATTTTTTTAATTTCCTTTAGGGAGCGTTGCCCCCGAGCCCCCACAAGGGGCGCTGCCCCCTCAACCTGACTGGGCAAGTCCATCCCCTTCGAGGGCGTTGCTCTCGAGTCCCCACAAGGGGTGCGCCCCTTCGACTCCCGCGACTTGATCGGACAGGTAGATCCCCGTCGGAGGCGTTGGTCCCGAACCCCCACGAGGGGCGCTGTCATCGACCCCCGCGACCTAACCAAGAAAGTCTATCCCCGTTTCGTAGCGGCAAACCATTTGAATAACAATAATAAACAAATAAATATATTATGAAAAAATATATTATCTCCAAACTAATAGTTTTCTACTACATTTGAAGATTGCTCAACAAGGTGGTATTCCGATGATCGTTAAAACTTTAGCCAAAGTTTTATTCCCAGAGTTAGTGAATATGCAGGCAATTGAATTATTTTTTCCTCCATTTTTTAAGATTTAAGATTGTGTCAAACATATTGATTTGATAGAAAAAATGACCATTGGAATATTGAGGTCTAATTCTAAAATTTGTATTTCATGGATTTATTTTTCAGACATGTATATTTAACAATGAAAAAATGTTATTTGTATTGTCATTGTTTTGAAAAACTCTAACATAACTTACTTTTCTATTCCTTAATATTACACTTTGTCAATGATCTTTGGACACCAAGTCATTAACATTTTGTAATACAAAATCCCATCAAGATATGAATAATGAGGTTAGTAAAGTTTATTCATTGTAATAAATTTCTTTACATATTTAATATTTTTAATTCACATTTATTTATTCTACCTGGAGTTAAAATTGTTGAGACGGCTGCACCTTATTTCAAAGGAATATGCAATTCTAGATTTCGGCTTTGAAAACGAGTGTACGTGCCAAATAAAAAACTAGAGTTGTAATTTGTTTTAACGTTTTATAAGAAATTGAAATGTAAATTTTATTTTTTTACTCTGTGCTTCTTGTAGCATATTAGGCATTTTCTTGCAATTTACAAATGAATTTTTCAAAAATTTATATACAATTTTTTTTAACACTAAGCAATTAACGTGCAACGCATGTTCTTCCACTAGTACTTCTCAAAAAGAGTAACCAAATATGTCCTCTACTTCAAAGACATGGTTTGACGACAATGAATCTTGGCCATTTGTTCTGAGCAGAAAAATAAAATGTCATATCAAAAATCAACTTTTCAACTCCAGTCTAAAAAATATGCATATTTAAACAAATGACAAAATTATGACTAACCAGGCAAATATATTAAACAAACCCCAATTATACAAGTACCAAAACCAAATCTTTATATATATGTACACATACAAATCATCCTTAGCATCAGTAAAAAAGGAACAAGTTCCATGCCTGAAAATGCTAAAAGCTAGCTTTAGCTTCTTGTTCGGTAGCCAATTTTGCCAAAGAAATTGCAAACTTCTGCGTCTCCATGGGTGAGAAAGAGAGGAGTAAGTTTTATTCTTTTTCAGAAATTTTTGGGTGGGCCACTAACCACCCTTGCCCAAGTGTGCCTATACCCCTCCGATGATGGGTAATTTCCGAAGTAATTAAAATTGACAAACCTTTCGAGAAAAACAATGATACCACGCACTCCACGGATGAGTGAGGCCAAAATTATCATATTACAAGGCTAATCAATTGACTAATAGTCAAACACCCAACCTGTCGGATTGTTCGAGTAAAGAGGGGTATTTGAGATCCAATTTTGTCAATGGTTCTTCTAGAAATGATGTCGAATTTCTAGATTCTAAAAACTGGGTCCTTAACTTTACTAATTGTTGTCTTAAAAGTTCATATCATATTTTAAAAGTTGAATTGAGCTTTTGAACAAGCATTGGTGGCTAAAGATGAATTCAATTTTTATTTTATTTTTGAATTGACAAAAGCATATAAACCGGGTGTTTATCTTTAGCTCATGACCATGGGAATTGATTGCATTCCAAGATTGAAACGGAAGTCTTTGGCTCCGTGCAAAAAAGTAATGGAGAAAGAAGTTTTTCCCTTCTTAGAGATTTACTTATCTTATTTCGATGGTTACTTTACACTTTGCGTTTGATAAATTCTGCTATCTAAATTGTATAAACAAACAAATTTGAAGTTTGATTCTAATTAATGCATGCTATCACTTTCATGTTTTATCGTTACATATAAAAACCACCAAATAATTTTAAAAATTAAAACAAACATACAAAAGTACTTTATTGCATTTTTTTGACAACGCTTATTACTGTATTTTTAGGCTTTACTAAACGTTTCTAATAGTGATTAAACACTCACCACTAGTATCATAATAGCGTACATTATTTCTCAACAACCAAAGATAATATTATTCTTACAATATATTTATTTTGCGATATCCAATAAATATTCGCAAAGTGTGTGAGGATTTGATAGCATTGCCATGTGATCAGAGTTTATCTCTTTCACTGTTGCTACTCCAGTATTTTCAATTTGCCAACGCTGGAACTCTTGTATAGTGGTTAAATCTTTGGTGACTATGATGAAAGCACGCTTTACCGATCCAAACCTTTCATTGGAAAATGGCCTCCTATTCATCAAATCTTCCATAAAGAAAGAGGCAGGTCTCACTAACGATTTTGCTAACGCCACATCCTAACATAATGAAGTAAAAACACTTGTTAGTTAATTTATAGCAGTGTTCCATTTCGATCGCTGAACTTGTCCTTTGCTCTAAATTGGTCATTAAGTTTTTTTTTTCTTTTATTTCAGGCAGTTCATTAGCTAAATTAATGGAAATGTTAAGTTGAAAAATCTGGTGGTACACTGTTATTAATATCATATCGGATAAAAACTAATGTCTTGAAAATCAAAATAGACCAGTTCAATTAAGAACTTTAGGTATAAGGTAAAAATAGAAAACACTCTAATCGTTAAAAAAATAAAAACAAAAAAACAAAAATCTTTTAGTTCACATTAACTTTTTTTTTCCGTTGGATCTACTATGGGCCCGTTTGGTAGAAATTAAAAACTAATTAAAATTGAAAATATAGTTGAGTCTCACTCGTTTAATAAAAGTCAATAATAACAACTATTTTTTTAATTTTAATCTGATTTTAATCTCTACCAAATGAGCTCTATATATATAATTTTTAATTACCTCAGGAGGAGAGAGATAATATAATCTGGATGATATGTACTGCGGACCAAAGAGTATTGATTGGAGATGATCTTCAGGTCTACCAAACGGTGCGAATTGTGTGTCCAAAAAATTTTCCATCGGGGTCCGTGCAAGGTACTGCCAAACAAGTTAAATTTATAAACATTGTCTAATCCCAGGATAATAAGCTATACCTAAGTGTTTACACAATTTTACCTCTTCCACAACATAGGATGGCCTATGAACAGTATCAGGCATTAAAGCCACAACAAAAATAGCCACAGAAATCTTTTCAGGGTATTTCTCCATTGCAAAAGCCAAGTTCAAGCCACCAAGACTATGTCCAACTAGAACCACCTTTTCGTCTGGTGGAATCGACTCCATTACCTTAAACAACGGCAGTGTATAGTCTGGAAATGTGCGAAGCTCATCTAGTCTTTTTGGGTCGATGCCCGAGGCTGAGAGATCAAATACCATGACGCGGTGACCGGCCGCCTCCAGCAGCGGTTGCAGCTTGTACCAGCACCAAGCTCCATGGCATGCACCGTGTACGAGAACAAAATGCCTTTGTTGATTTTCTTCCATTTGTTTTGCTTAATTAGTATATATCATATCCATTATCCAGGGATACATCTGTATCTGTATATATATATAGAGAAATGTGTGGTAGTGAGGGAGAGAATTGATAAAACGTGCCGTGTACGAAGAGTAGATGAGAGTGAATGAAGAAACTTCAGACCTAAATGATCATCTGGTCCCCTGTATAAGCCTAATTCTAATTTTCATTCATATTCTTCTATTTATTTTTAACTACATATTTTTTAATAAAATAATATTTTTAATCGTAACAATAACTTTTTTTTTCAATCACATATTCATCATCAAAGAATGCATTATTTCTATTTTAACGTGAATCAAACAGGAACGCAATGTCAACTTTTTGTGAATCAAGCAGAATATATAATCAAACTGTGGGGTCCATGAATCGGAAAATGAAGAAACTTCTGACCTAAATGATCACCATGTTGCAATGTCAACTTTTTGTGAATCAAGCAGAATATCTAATCAAACTCTTCGGATCTTATAAAACACAATTCCAAAACAAATAATTCATTTTATTTAAGATAAGTTTTTTCTGTTAGGAAACTGATTGGTGCAATAAATAGAAGAAAACAAAGAATTAGATGGAATTTTTATTTGAAGTGTTGTATACGATTTCAAACCACTTTAGAACATCTTTCGCTCGTTTCATATAATGGAGATCCCCCAAAATATAACCCATCTCTCAAGACTAGCCACAATAATAACTTTGGCGAGGGAACTACGATTTTATAGTACTCTTCTTGATCGGAATATCAAACAACTTGAAAGTTGAAAGATTTGAATTTACGACAAACTTGAAAATTATTCAACTTAATTTATGAGAGAAGAATTTCGAAATCAATTAAACTTGTTTGGGATGCAGAAAAAAAGGACTAGTTGATCAGTTCTTAAAGGGACATCATTGAATCATATAATGCGTTATCTCTATGGTTTCCACCTCTTACATTTTCATTTAATACAACTGAAACCTTTATCATATACTAGTTGATACACATGCCTAAAAAATTAGATAGGTAGGCCCATAATAATAATAATAATAATGAACTTATAGATCCAAAACTAACAAGAGCTCCCAAGTCCAAAATTAATGAAGGGCTCGAAGGCCCAAAACAATGAGTTAAAAATCAACAATTCAACACATTCACAGGATCGAGTCTCTAATCATCCGCTAAGTATAGATTCATCACATAAATGCATTTTTATATAATATCTAATAGTATATATAAATATATTTCAATTTTTTAGCAATTAAGGTCGTCTATATTAATTTAGACAAAAGGATAGGAACAATTATTTAATTAATTAGTGAGTTTATTTAACTAAGATTATATTTTAATTTATACTCTAATTTCCGAATTTTAGTGCAAATTGAATTAACATTTTATTTATGAGAAAACTCTAAACAAAATAAAATTCAATTTTAACGATAATTTTAAAGTCATGAATTTAAAAATAAATGTTTAATTTGACGAAAATTAGAGTCCAACTCTAATTTTCAAATTTTACGGCAAATTGACTAAACATTTAATTTTGGGTAAAAGTCTAAACAAAATAAAATTCAATTTAGGATCAAAGTTCTAAATTTTAGTTAAAATTCAATTTTAACGATGTGACTCCCGAAAATTCTATAAAATAGAATTATTTGATGAGGAGGAGGATTCTTGACTTAGATGCATTTATTTCTATAATTTGAAACGTTGGGGGACTAAAGTGAAATAAATATTATTTCTTATTATTTTGGCTCAATAATTAGATATTAATAGAGCAAGATTTAGTATATCGAAAAAAAAGTTATTTCTGATAAGTTCGAACTAAGTTAGACCTAATAAAAAGAAAATAAGGATTATTAGAATTTTAAGTAATTTAGAATATTAACTTAGCAATATGACAGCCACGTGTTTTGATAATTTTGAGTTAACCGTTAATCTTTGGATTAGAATGAAAAGGTTAAATTGTAATTAAATTCCAGTTTTTCAATTGAATTAGAATCATAGTATCCACTTTCATAACCTTCCTAATTATTTTCACCCATTTCTTGCGGTGCACGACTTCCACTTGAATACCAACTCTTTATAGCCTAGATCACTATTACCTATTTATAATTTTGACGAACTTTGCTACTCAAACAGGGTGGGGGATAGGGAAATAAAACAGGAACTGAGGTGGGTGCACCTCAACCCTTAACTTGAATTTTTGAAAGTCAAATCACCTCTGCCCTGTTTTTATTCCCTATTTGCAGCCCTGTTTGGGCAGCTTTAGTGAATTTTGACATCTTGTATAGCAGTTACCTACTTACCCACACAATTATATTTACATACACGGCAGCGATAGAATAGTTTGAAGGGCAGAAAATTATACCATAGAAAAAGACAGTCACTGCCTGAGGAAAAAAAAAAAGTTTGATAAGCAATAACAGTTTTCACGTCTTTTGACATATCCTAACTGTATAAAAGAGGCAGTTTTTTTTTTGACAGGCCTTGAATTTTCCTATCATCATCCAAAACGACATCGTTTGAGCGTTTTCCCATTTGTATTCATATATAACCTGTATTCCGTAGCTATTTCAGCTTGGCATCCAATATCGCTTAATCGCTCACTGTTTTTTACTAAGTGACTCTTAGGCGAGTAAACCATTTCTTCTGTCTTTTAGGCTTTTCACTTAGAGTATTTCAGTGTTTTTTAGACTGATTTTCCCTTAGGTTACATATAGAAATATTTGTAACTGAGTGCACTGCATAGGGATAAGCAAATGAAAGGCTTTCATAAAGATTTTCTTAGAATCGATATTGAAGTTTTTATTTTGTCTGACATTTTATCGAATAGCTTCTGAGCAGCCGGTATGCTAACTTTCAAATGCTCATTTATTAAACTTTCCACTTCGATATTGAAGTTTTTATTCTGTTTGACATTTTATCGAATAGCTTCTAAGCAACACCGGTATGCTGACTTTCAAATGCTCATTTATTAAACTTTCCACTTCGATATTGAAGTTTTTATTCTGTTTGACATTTTATCGAATAGCTTCTAAGCAGCACCGGTATGCTAACTTTCAAATGCTCATTTATTAAACTTTCCACTCTTATAAGTTATAAAAAACAACATGAATAGAACAGTATGACATCACCATCCTCTTTTACTTTATTAGGATAATCGTAATATATTTTTTCTTCCAATAAACGATTTTAAGTAGAGGAAACCACTGATGTCAACATATTATATGTGGTGAGACACGTGAGATGGTGCATGGCTTGGTGTTTAATGGAGACATGACGAGTCTTGTTGAGACACGGAGATACGCACCATCGTGTCTCCGTACGCAATAGAGACACGGTGCGTGTCTCCGTGCGCAACAAAGACACAACTATGCAATAGATACACGTTGTGCCTCCGTCGCGCACGGAGACACGCATCGTGTCTCCGTGCGTGATGGAGACACGGTGTGTCTACATTGCGCACGGCGACAAGCACCATGTCTCCGTGCACGACGGAGGCACGGTGTATCTACGTCGCGCACGGAGACATGTCTCTATGAGCGATGGAGACACAGGTGTGTCTCCGTGCATGACATGTTGTCTCCTTTGTTGTTTTAGGTTTTGGTTTGGCAGTGTAAGAGAGTTGTTTATAATTAATCAGCATCATTTAAGTTTAAGTGAGTTAGGAGGTGGATCTGTATAGTAAGAGTGCCTAAGCTCAGCTTTATTCAGTTCAATACATTGCGCAACTGAAGACAAAGTGTGAACTGCCCCTTATAGAGAACCAACGGCTTATGAGCTCACGCTTTGAGAGTGGCTCTAGCCTACCTAAGCGCAGCTTTATTCAGTTCAATACATTGCGCGAACGATTTTCGTTATTGGATTTACTGGTTATATTTTCGGTTGGTTTATACTTATTTTTACTTTTACTTGTTTTCTCTTTGATATGTATTTAGTTATTTTTCTTATGGATGCTGGTGAGAGTACTGCAACAAAAAAGCGTTCCAGAGAGATTTATGATAAAGCAAAAGAATATCGTAATTCACGTCGGTAGACAATTATATGCACAGGCACGTGATGCACGATGACAACAACTGCATACTCAAACAAAATCGACTTCAGTTAGACACAATCGTCGTTAGAAAACAATAGAAGAAGGTATTTGTAAAGAGTTTACTTATAGTGAACCTTCAGAATAATGATTTAATACTAAGTAAATATATATCCTAGTCGTTTATATTCTTAGCTATAGCCTTTGTACTACTTATATGTGACTCGATATGGATAAGTTTGCTTATTTCCTTTTTCCATTTGATTTTAGTATACTTGATCCATTGCAACATTTGAGATGTAATACTTCTGAAATAGTTATGCGTGTCAATTCTGCATAATATTTTTTCGTTATGTGTTTTTTTCTTTTCCAATCCTATAAAATGTGGTGATTCTTTTTTACAAAATTTTCAAATTCAAGGCCATGGCGGATATCGATTTGAATCTCAAGGTCATACCGATAGTGTTATACATCAGGATAGTTTTCAAGCTCAGACAGGTAGTTTTACAATTATTTGCATTTATTCTCTATCTTTGTTAGCATGAAGTTGACCGTGTTTTCATATTTTCGACATAAACATTATTTTTATTTCTTAGAGTTAATGACATTTTTCTTTATTGTAGTTGCTGGTTGTAGTTA
Source organism: Fraxinus quadrangulata (assembly GCA_903798255.1). Taxonomy (NCBI): domain Eukaryota; kingdom Viridiplantae; phylum Streptophyta; class Magnoliopsida; order Lamiales; family Oleaceae; genus Fraxinus; species Fraxinus quadrangulata. The sequence goes on from CAIGRB010110164.1 coordinate 39,109, forward strand.
TAGTGTATGTTCCCGACCTAGACTTTGTACACCAGATAGCGATAGTCAGTATGACTCTGAGAATCGATTTACATCAAGGTGTACAAAATAATCAAACTATGAACTTCTGTTTGCAAAATATTCCATTTAAATCCCATGTGCTTGTACTGCAATCAATTTTTTCATATTGTGGTGTAAAACAATTTCATAGGGAAAGTAAAGGATTATGTTGTTGTGATGGCAAGATTAAATTGCATATACATAATGTGCCTACTGGTTTATATTAAATATTTACTTCAAATTCAGCCTTAGCATTACATTTCAAAAAAATTGCAAGAAGTTATAACAATCATTTTGCTTTCACATCTTTTGGTGTCAAGTATGACAAAGATTTGTGTAAGTTAAATAAATGAATTTATACATTTAGGATTCAAGGACAAGTTTATCATTACATAAACCAACTTTTACCATCTGATAATAACCCAACTTATTTACAACTATACTTTTATGATACTGAAAATCAAGTATCAAATCGATTGAACATTGCAGATAAATTTTGTGAATCAACTTTGCTAATGTTAATTGATATTTTAAGGATTAATCCTTACTCTAGATTCTTTTGTTCATTGAGTAATATTGATAATTTACATACATATTGAATACAAATAAGATGCGATCCAGCTTTAGATCAAAGAGTTTACAACACTCCAACAGCTTCACAGGTTGCTGCAATTTGGGTTGATGATAATCCATCTGCAAACAACAAAATCCATGATATATCCATTTATGATCATTGTGGAGTTTCACATAAAGTTCATTATTATTTTGGTTGTTATGATCCCCTTCAATATCCTTTGCTCTTTCCTTTTGGAGAGTCTGGATGGCATGAGGGTATTGAAAGAGTTAATAAAGAAATCATTCATTCTTCTACCCAAGACAAACTTTTAAATATCAATGAAATAAATTCTGCAAATGAGTTGATTCAAAGAGAGACTAAAGGTTATCATTTAAAAACTTGGTTTTCATTATTTTTTATTCTTTGGAAATATTTCCTCATACATTTTTTATATTTATCTTGTAGTTATGAAGAAAAGGAAGAAAAGATCACGTTTCTTGTCATGAGTATTACTGCTATAAATTACAAAATTGAAACTCGGGTAATTGTATTTTGCTCCATGCTGGTAGGCTTTTTCAACAATATGTTGTTGATATATATGTTAAAATTGAAACTGCTAGATTAGATTACTTTTGTAGTAAACAAAAAAAATAAGAACTGAAGTTTGTCAAGGAATTGTTGATAGTGTCGAAACTGGTGAAAGTAGTGGTTATAAATTTGGTCGAATGATTGTTTTACCATCCTCATTTACAGGTGGTCCTAGAGATAATAAAAAAAGATATATGGATGATATGTCATTGGTTCAAAGATATGGTAAATCTGATATTTTTTAAATAATAACTTGCAATCATAATTGGCTAGAAATACAACAAGAACTCGGGAATAATGATTAGAAACAAAATAGACCTGATTTGGTTACACAAATATTTAGAGCTAAGTTAGAGGAATTGAAAACTATTCAAAAGATATATTTTAGGTCATGTTGCTGCATACATATATGTAATTAAATTTCAAAAGAAAGGTCTTCCACATGCTCATTTTTTGTTGATTTTTAAATCGGACCAAAAATTACTAGAGTTTATTTGGTTGATAAAAATTTTTGTTGTGAAATTCCGAACAAAAATCTGCATCCACGCCTATATTATATTGTTGTAAAACATATGTTGCATGGTCCATGTGGAATATTAAATTCGAATAATGTTTGTATGTCAAATAATAAAATATGCAAAAATAAATATCCAAGAGAATACACAATGAAAACTTCACTTGGTAATGATTCATATCCACGATACAAATGTCGCAATGATGGTGAAAAAGTAAAAGTGAGGGGACATTTCTTAGATAACAGATGAATTATACCTTACAATCCTTACTTAACAGCTAAATATGATTTTCATATTAATGTCGAAATTTGTTCAACTGTTAAAGCTGTGAAATATTTGTATAAATATGTTTATAAAGGACATGATCGAATAACTTTTTCCATGAGTGATAATCAAGACGATGTTGACATTGATGAAATTTCTAGATATCAAACTGCTAGGTGGATTTCTCCACGTGAAGCTATTTGGAGAATGTATGGATTTATATTATCTGAAATGTCTCCATCAGTTATTTCACTACAATTACATCTTGAAAACCATCATCTAATTTCTTATAAAGACAGTGATAATTTACAATCAGTTGTTAATAGAGATTATGTACACAAAACAACATTAATTGAATTCTTTCGTACCAATATTACAAATGAAAACGCTAGAACACTTACATACAGAGATTTTCCTTCTTATTTTGCGTGGGATGGAAACCAACGAATTTGAACTCCAAGAAAGCAAAAACATGTTATTGGGAGAATAGTTGCAGCTAATCCATCTGAAGGTGAAAGATATTATTTACACCTTTTGTTAAATCACATAAAGGGATCTACTTCTTTTGAAGAATTAAGAGTCGTAAATGGTATATTGACATCTACCTTTCGGGAAGCAGCTCTTTTACATGGTTTATTAAGTGAAGATAATAAATGTGAGTTATGTTTAGTTGAGACGATTGTTTACTAAATGCCCTCTTCACTTCGTAGGTTATTTGCTACTATATTAACTTTTTGTAGTCCTAACAATCCACAATTGTTATGGGATAAATTTAGAAGTTGTATGTTTAAAGATTTCAGCCAACAAGGTATGTCATTTCATGATGCATAAATAAACGCATTACAATGTATACATTCTATTAGAACCATTAAATAAAAGTATAAACGACTACGAATTAGTGTCATTTAATATAAGCATAGGAGAAGACGAAATGTTGGCTACCATGATTTCTGAAGTGCTCCAAAATGGCACTAATCAAATGACAATTTCGATACACATTCTTTAAATAAAGAACAATTGTATGCTTATAATACAATTTTGCACCGAATTTTGAACGATGATAATGGTATGTTTTTTATTGATGGACCCGGTGGAACAAGTAAAACATATTTATACAAAGCTTTATAAGCAGCTATGCGTGGAAGAAATCTGATTGCTATAGCTACAGCGTCTTCTGGAGTAGCTACTTCGTTATTACCGAGTCGTAGAACGGCACATTCTAGATTTAAAATTCCTTTAGAAATAAATGATGCTGTTAGTTGTTCAATTAGTAAACAGTCTGCATTGGCAAACCTTTTTAGAATAACAAAATTAATCATTTGAGATGAGGCTCCAATGATGAATCGTTATGCTGTGGAGGCTCTAGATAAAATGTTAAGAGATATAAATGAACAAGATGTACCATTTGGTGGAAAAGTGATTGTTTTAGGTGGTGATTTCCGTCGGGTTTTACCAATTGTCCAAAGAGGAACAAAAGACGACATAATGAAAGCAAGTTTGGTTTTTTCATATTTGTGGACTTCTTTTACTCATTTACCACTGGTAGAAAGTATGATAGCTCAATTAGATCTATTATTATATAGTTATTTAATTTGTATTGGAAATGGTACTGAAAAAAAACACTCATGTCATATGATAAAACTTTTAGTAGATATAACAATAGAATTTGAAGACGAATTTCAATCTTTAAAGCATTTGATTAATATTGTTTTTCCAAATATAGAAAACTACATGGAAAATCTAGATAGTATGATTAATAGAGCTATTTTAACACCAAAAAATGAATGTGTAGATGAAATAAATAATATTTTACTAAAAGAAATTCCAGGGAAGTTATTTACATATTATAGCTTTGATGAAGTCATTGATAAGTCCCAATAAATTATCCAAGAAGATTTTTTACATACATGAACTTACATTAAAAAAAAAACTGTCATATTATGTTACTTTGAAATATTAACCCATCTCAAGATTTATGTAATGGAACAAGGCTTATTTGTCAAAAATTTGAGAGAAATTTGATTGATGCAGAAATTGCTATTGGAGAGTACCGTCGCAAGCGAGTATTTTTACCTAGAATTTCGTTTTTGCCACTTGAAACTGATAAAACTTCAATTCCTTTTAAAAGAACCAAATTTCCAATCCGTCCATGTTTTGCAATAACAATAAATAAATCGCAAGGTCAAACTTTAGACTTTGTTGGGTTGTATCTTCCGGAGCCTGTATTTTCTCATGGACAATTGTATGTTGCTTTGTCAAGAGTTAAAACAAGTAGAGCTATTAAAGTTTTGATAAAACCATCAGACAAATCTACTACACATAATATATGCACAAAAAATGTTGTCTACCAAGAAATTCTTGTTTTGATAAGATTTTTATAGGTATATTCAAAACAATTTCAACTCTATATTTCCTTGTCCATCTTTCAAAACTTTAAGTTCTAACCACTATTCTTCCATATTATTACTTGAATATTATTTTTTGAAACTTTTTTAGATACGCCGAACCTATAATAATGAAGCATACACTTTTTTCTTACTGTGAATAGAAAAAAATACAAAAACTCAGAAAAACAAATCATACTTAGCACACTTTTCTTCCATGTTTGCAATCAAATTTCATAGTGTATACATATTTTCATTCATCAGATTGCATTTTTCATTTCCACTTCCCGGTATTGATTCTTAGCTTCTCTTTTTGCATCTATGAGATAGTTATCAAGTTGTATGAAAACTAGAATTTGTTAAAGTTACAAGCGACTTGCTCTTATTTGATTATTTGATTTTGACCAGTGAAACTTATGTTGATTTATCCATTGTTATTTAATGAACACCAGTAAAATTAGACCTTCACAACACAGTTATAAGATTAAAAGAAAAATTCCTAGGAATTTTGATGCTAACACTTTCTAAATTAATGTCACGATGTATTTGAAGAAAATGGATTGTTATACAATTAAAATGTTTACCTCCATAGAACTTATATGTAATTGCAAACTTGGTTTCTATCTTTCCAATTTGCACACAGAGATTGCATAAAGAGATGGTGCAACAAAAAGGGAAACACAATTTGTGAAATTTGTTAACAGATTTGACTTTATTTTCTTCATCATATCTTCTCTTTCTCTCTCTCCCTTTTTTTTTTGGCAAAAATTTACATTGTTCTCTTCAAGTTTTCTGTTCAATTTCTCTTTATATCCATCTCCATGTAGGCTGTAATTTGCCATGTTCAATAATATTAGGAGAATTATTGAAATTCTTCAAAGTTCCTAGGCCTTTTTTTTAATTCCTACTATTAATCTTTTGCAATTATTATAGACAATGTTTGACTAAGCTTAAAAAATTTAGCTATAGCTAAACCAAATAATTTTTTTTTTTTTTTTGACAAATTAGTAAAATTCTAACCCATATTTTTTACTAACAACATTTCTTTTTAAATTTGTCAAAGTAACTTTATATTTTTTCTGCAGTATAACAATGGTAACAAAAACTTACTTTTAAGTTGAGCGAAAAATACTTGGTCTTTTCTTAGAAACTAAAAATAATCTAAATACGGAAATTTTCTATTCTGAAGCTACAAAACTTTATACTCATTCATTATTTTTCAATTTCACTATCTTTTTCAAGGACTGGCGATAATTTTGAATACTTGAAACGAAAATCGATGGTTTTTACATCTGTATTAGTTTTTATATAGTTATGGAAATGACATTTTTTGGAACTTTTTGTATGTTACAGAAATGTCAAACTGGTTATAAGGCTCCTGAAGAAGGCCAAGTTAATTGAGACAACATTAACCGTAAGGTATTATTTTTTTGTTTTTGTCATCAAAGTAACTATCCTTCTCAATAAATTAAAGATCCATAAAGCAAGTTTGACAAAGTTAGTTTCAACTAATTCCTTGTATGAAATATGTTCAGCACGTTTACTCACGATATGCATCAAGACTTAGCATATATCATATATTGGACCAAACACGGTTAAGAAAACGAGAGGCATTATATGTAAATAACGTTATTTGTTGGGTAATATCAAGAGAGAAAGTTCATAAATTTGAAAAGAGAAACAGAAGGGGAAAAAAAAAGAAGGTATGCTTCAAACTGATAATGACTACTTCGAAGAATGCAATTCAACTTCACATACAAATGGAGCCACTTGCTGCACATCAATGGCTCTCATTGTAACTTCTTTTATTCAATTTCTTTCGACCGTTGATTTAATATATTCCAAATGATATAAATTGCATTAAGTTGATGGGAATTCACATTGTCATGTGGTCAATATCTATTCTTGGCAATTATGAGTATGACAATTGGGTATCATTTTTTTGTTTCACACTAAAAATATCCCTGTCGGTAACTTGCACTTTATGTCCAAGCATGTTAGATGTCCATCAAACACTTGTTCTTATAAGCAGTGAATAAGCTTTACCCAAACATGCTCATTAGTTTATGCAAAAATCATAGAAGTCTGCCAATCCCATATGACCCATCCCAGCTCAAGTTGTAGCGATTCCTATTGTGATTGCTATAACTCCTCAAACATCCACATTAAATGAGATAATTAACTATCGTAATTGTATTATTTTTTCTTTGTACTCTTTTGCCTTATGTTTCAAATTTAATTTACTCTTTATGTTTTGCATTGGTCATCCAACGGTAAATAACCTAAAATGGTAGACAAAAAACCTAAAAAACTAGAAGCTCGTTTTTTTTCTTACTGCTCTCCACCCAAAACAAATTCTCTATTCTACATAGTGGTGTCATTTCAGCAACTTCGGCCTTACTAACTTGCCAGAATTCATTTTCTCCTCGTGCCGTACTTCAATGATACAATAGTTTTAATACATATTAACACCACCTTATAATTCTAAGCTCATTGAATCTTGGAAAGTTATATAAACCAAATATGATGAAAAATCATGCAGGTAACTCATTTGTGTTTAGTATTATCGAATGAGTTCCAAGTTTGGTTATTATCTGTACTGGTTTTCGCCTATATTTCGAGTAATCATTCAGT
>CAIGRB010110164.1:46127-60378 GCA_903798255.1 Fraxinus quadrangulata
TCAAATCTATGTTTAATCTCTTTGTTATGAAAGTTTGATTTGCCTTTTTTTTATAATTATAATTAGATTTTAAAGATGTTAAATCTAGGTTCGATTTATCTATTTTTTTGAAAATATAGTTTTTGCTTTTTACAACGTTTTTCTTTTTTGAAATAAATATTAGTTATCTTTTTCACAATTATGCCTCCATTGTGTATATCTTTTATATTGTTAGGATAGGATAGGATTAGAAAATATTAGTTATATTTTTGGAAATTATGTACTATCTCTAGTTTTGACAGCAAAGTATAGAAAAAAAATTATGCACACTGTCACATCTACAAAAACAACACGTCAAAAAATCTCTGATATGATAAAAGTATCTATACTTTTACTGCTGTACTTGCAGCTGTTTTCCACGAAAAAAATTTCAGTTAATATTTAGTTCTATCTTTATCTAAAAATATCTAAACACAAAAGCATTACACTTCTATATACCAACTCCAAGACTTCTATCCTAGAGGAAGAACAACTTCTACTAAACAAGGTATGCATACTTTTTACAGATTTCTACATTTGCTTACTTTATCTTTCCTGTAATCTTTTTATTTTTCTTAAAGACTCGAGAAACTCAGAAAGATGACAGAAACTTATAAATTCATTCCACAAATCAGTCCAAATGAAAGGAACTGGCAAGCCAAGGTGATAGTTGCCGAGAAATTATCCCCTAATCAAGCAAGGAATAGTAACAACATATATCAGAACACGGTTCTAATGGATTTTGCGGTAAACACCTTCACATAGCTCAATTATCAAACATTAACATATGAAGTAATAATTATACTAGTATCTGTGGTAGGGAAATAAAGTGCACACCACATTGTATGATGGAAATATCACTACTTTTGAAGATCAGCTTTTACTGAGCAAAACATACATCATCTCAAATGCTCTTGTGAAGGATACAAAACCTGAATATAAAGCTTCAAATGGTGACGTCCAATGGACTATAACTGGAAAAACTCGAATTCAAGAAGTCAACTAGAATAACATGGAGTTTCTGTTTTCCACATACACATTCACTCCATTCGATGAATTTGAAAAACACATGGACTCCAACAACGACATAAGTACTTTTCCTAATTCTTAGATTATTTCTTAGCTATATCTTACATTTTTTCTTGAGTTCATTCGTATGTTTTCTTTTCATTCTGTATTAATTTTACATATGATATCTAGGCATACTTGCAGTTGCTATAAATATGCAGCCGAAACGACTTATTCAAACACGATATGGGAACCAAACATATGTGCAAGATATTGTACTAATAGATAAAAGTTTTCGTACAATCATCTTAATAATGTGGGATAGTTATATGGAAAAAGAATGCGTTCTTCTTGTAGAGAAATTTGTCAAAAAGCCTGTCATCTTAGCCAATCGGCTCAAAGTTTCATCTTTCAATGGTAATTACCTGCACCTTTCTACCTAACTATCTTTTATCCATCGAAATTAATATCAACCTATACAATACTGCAGGTCTTACACTGTCAACTAAAATAAATAGTACCTTCTTCATAGATGCTACAGTCAACAAAGTTACAGAGTTTCGAGCATGGTAACAATATTGTCTTGTAATTCACTTTAACTATATGTCATCAACTTTTATATATCTTTAATCTTAAAATCATATTATGAAAGGGTCGAAGCACATACTGAAGAGCTGAATGAATTCATACTAGAGAAATCATGCCTTACAGTAACTCCAACAAAGTCGTCTCCTCCAGCACACAAGAAAATTACTGAAATACAAAATATAAAAGACCGATTACTAGGGGTAACTTATTTGAAATTTATAGATTTTCTATTTCTTATTAACCATAAATAATAATACAACGTAAATACTTCTGGATCAAAGCTAAAGCAAGCATAATAACAACAAAGCAAACCTTTTGGTATATGTCTTGTACCAATTGTAACAAAGTCAGCCATGCAGATTTCGGTGAGACTTTCTCCTGTATTTACTGCAAGTATCCTTCCTCGAAGGCAGTCCCTAGGTAATAATTAGCTACATTTCTTACCAATATATGCCATACTTTGTTAAACTTGACATATATTCTTCCATTTCAATCTTCTAATGATAATAAACTCAATCTCTATTATTATAGGGAAACTGCTAATGTAGGGTTAGAAGATGCTATTGGAATGTTAATTGCAAGTGCAATTGGTAACCCTGCTGAGATATTGTTGAAGTCTAATGCTAAAAGTTTAATAAATCAGTCAAAATTGGTAAGCCATTTATCATTCTTGTCTATCTCACATTTTAATTAATCATCATAATAATATTTATTTCTTAATCCTTAGGGAACTAATCCAAATGCAATTAATACAAACGCAGAAGAATTGATAGATTCTGAAGAACAGATATTCTATGTGAAGGTTACACAGCTAGAAGCAAACTCTGCTGAATACAAGTATGAAATTGTGTTTGTCCTCGATCCATCCTCTACTATTATTGATACTACAGAAGAAACAAGTACAAGCGAGAAAGACAAGCATCAGGACATCTCACCACCATCTGCAAAATGATCATTGTTCCAAACTTCAACTACAATGGTAGTTTCCAACATAGATGATGTGAAGTCCAATTCACAAAATGATGAAGTTTCAAAGAAAGGAAAACTGGACTAATCATAGTCGTCTGTTTTTGAACAACAACATGAATGCTACAACCTAAAACATTGACTACTTTCTTTTGCTACCTCCATCTAAATGATTCTACTAGCCTTTATTTTATTTTGTAGTATCATTTACAAAACCTTTATGGCCTTCTGGCATTTTAGCTTGGTTTCCTTTTGTACTTCTTCATGAAAACTCTTCCATGAAGTTTGATGTCAATAAACTTCAAGATGCTTTAGCTTGTAACTTTAGCTTCTAACTTTTGTAATGGAGTATGTAATACTTTTGGGATGTATAAAACAACATTTCTTCTCTATTAAATATCATGCTTATGAATGATACGATTTTTTCTTTGTGCATTCATTTCTAAAAAAATTGGTCGTTACAATAATAGAACACTTTCCTGTATTTCTTGCAGATTTTGAGTACTATAAAAATTCAATACTATGAAATTCAAAGTAGTGATTTTGTCCAATAAAGTAGTTATTGAACACATATCATTTATAGTATGTGTAAATTTTTGTATCAGTACTAATACACTAATGTATTTAAATTTTTGTGTTAGTATATACATTTATATACTAATACAACTCATTTTCATTCAATTATTAAAACCAATTTGAAATATTCATTTTTAACAAATTCTCAATTAAATAAATATAGGCATTAACACTCTTACCTACTTACTCAACTACCCACCCAAAAAAATCATTCTTTCTATTTTTACCCAATTCATTGTCATCCACAATCATCAACAACTATATTCATCCATCCACAAATCCATCGTTACCACCACCAAGGAGCCACCGGAAAAAATCCACAGCTACCACCACCAAGACTCCATCGGAAAAGTAAGTCCTTTGCTTTTTTTCAAATATTGCCACCGGAAACACAGATAGTGTCTACATGTCTCACCCAGACACCGTCGTGTCTCCGTCAGACATCGAGATATAATGTCTATCTCTGTGTCTGATGGACACACGACAGTGTCTCCATATCTCACCCAGACACCGTCATGTCTCCGCGAGACACGGAGACACGATGTCTATCTCCGTGTATGATGGAGACACGATGTGTCTTCGACGCACACAGAGAGACACACCTATCTCCATGCCTAATGGAGACACATTGTGTCTCTATCAAGGATAGAGACCCGGACCTATCTCCGTTGTGCACGGAGACACGACCGCTCTCTATTGTACACGTAGACATGCCGTGTCTCCGTTGCGTACGAAGACACAACTCTGTCTCCGTTGTGCAAGGAGACATGGTGCTTCTCTCCATGCGCAACGGAGACACAGTGAGACACTCTCCATTAAACACCGACTGTATCACCATTTGTCACCGCACACAATCCAATTTGATAAATTCTATTCAACTGTGTTTTTTCAGATGTCTTTACAATATATAATATCTTCAGATCAGTGGTTTTCTGCTACAATAACCCAATTTCCAAATTATCGATATCTCAAAGATTTTGTAGAACTTATAGATGCAAATGAACTAGCCTCTTTATTGTGCAGTAAGTTTCATGGTTATATATAGAATCATATATAGAGAAGAGCAAGAGCAACAGTTCAGTAGTAAATTAGTGCATGAATTCACAATGAGAATTGTAGATTCTGGTAAAAACAATGAGACTTGGGTTAAATTAGATGATCATTTGTCATGCTTTGGTTTGCAAGAATTTTGCATTATCATAGGCTTACCACGCCATGAAGTGTCAGTTAATCTTAACTCCAATAATAATAGACTTTGAAATCAGTATTTCAATAGTACAAAACAGATTAGCATGACAATGCTTTTTCAAGCATTTCATCTCTGTCAATAGCAAGAAGACAAATTTAAGCTTCGGTTGGTGATGTTGGTAGAGTGTGTGTTGAAACCTACAGGAAGAAATATTGATTATAAAACTTTAGGCATGGTTGAGGATGTTAACAACTTCATTGACTATCCGAGGAGCCGTACAACATACTTTGTTTTATTAAATTCATTGCAACAATCCCACCTCCACGGGCTTCACAGAATGCAACAGAATCACGAAGATGAATGTAAATATACACTGCATGGATACCCACTTGCATTTCAGGTATTCCCTTCTATTCATATTTTCTTCCATTCTTATATTTTGCACACATGTAAAATTTATATATACTATCTCATCTTTTATTCAACTATTATTTAGTACCAGATATAAGAAGCTTTTCCACGAATTGGAGCAAAATTTTTAGATACAAAACAGCCCAGGCTCCAAGAATATATAGATGGAAGCCAAATAAATTTTTAACAGAAAAAGCTGTGAAAAAATACTTGGCTACTAAAAAGTTATTTTGATTATTTCATTATATCTCTTTATTCCATTACATTATGCATTTAATTATATATTTTAAAAATAATCCCATTACATATTCGAGTTATTCCAATTTTAGAGCCCGATGAAGAAGAGTTGGAAACAGTGTGGTATACCACTCTTTCATTACCACGTGACAATGAACATTACATACTAGATCGCATTGTGATAGGAGGGGTAAACAATGTATCACATCAAACAAGCACTGATAGTCATCCTATGACACATACTTCAGTTGGAGTTGGACCAAGTTCTTCTATTGGCTGCAATTATGTCACTAAACAAGAAATTGAGGAGATTCTCGACATACATAGACAGCATATTAGACGAGACATGGAAGAGATGCTCAACATAGATAAACAACATGTAGCATCAGATGTATCAAATTTGTGCGATACCTTCAAGACAAACATCATTTATGAATCAACAAATCACTACCAAGCAATTCTTCAAAACCAACAAGAATTGTTTCAACATCAGCATAACTGGCAGCGAGAACACTTTCAAGAACAACAACAGTCACACCAACAGCAGTACGAAGACATGCAGTCAACCATGAAAAATTACTTCAACACCAGTTTGACTTCTATGACATCATACATCAGTGAAGAAAATAGCAGTATACTGAATAAGTTATCGGAGTGGCAATCCAACATGCAAACTGCAATAGCTTGTGTTCAAGAAAATGTTTCTCTCAATAGAACTTCAACATCTCAACATGTTGAAACATTCACAAAAGGAAAAAAAAGTTAAGGGAAAACAAATACAATTTTCAAAGAGGTTTCCTTTAGAGGACTATTCTATGGAGAGATACACAGAAATTACAGATTGGATAGTAAAAAATCCATCCAAGTAAAAATCTAAATAACTTAACTTTTATAGTTCTACTTCTACATATTTCAAACTAATTTCAATTATTTTATGCAGTGCGTATTAGGATGATGGAATAGGCAATTTGTACAAAAGAGATACACTGATAGATACTAGCATCTTGAGGAGGAGTTGACACTCTTGAGGCGACGTATCAAAGACCGTTGCAGCCTTGTTTCAAAGGAGTATGAAATTCTAGATTTCGGATTCGAGATTGAGTGCACCAACCAATATGTAATGATGAAAAATATAAAAGAAAGAAGTGCAAGTCGGGATCAGACTTCTCTCGATCCCCATCGTCTGAATCAATATGTAAACGGCAATGTACTAATCAATGCTCGACCATGGATACCATCCAATTATCTATTAATTCCATATTCATATCCAGGCAATGAATGGTACCTCTTTCATGTAAATATCAAGGAATGGAATTTCAAATATTATGATTGTAGCCACACTACTCATCAACCACAACAGATCATGGAATGTGCACTTCCAGTATTTAGATATGGTCCAATTTTTGTTGCTATCTTCATTACTTTTCATTGGCAGAGATATAAAGAAAAATAGAAACAAAAAGATAACAGTAGAAATCATGATGTACCAGCCTGTGCAAATAAAGGGTAAGTATCATATTTACTATTTATTACAATATTTCGTTGTCTCTTACATTTATATTAGTTATTCAATCTAACATAGAAATTTTTTCTGTAGGCCAAATTGTACATTTTTTTTTGCAGAAATATATAGAATGTTTTATTCTTGGACATCCAATAGAATCAATTTCTTCTTCAGACAGAATGACTATGTACAGACGAAAAATTGCAGTGGATCTTTGTTGTAATAAATACTTTCTATATGATGATACTAATGAATGACATTATTTCTACAACAAAATCTACAAAACTAACGCTCCAGATACAAAGGTAACTTATGAAATTATCTTCTTATTTTGTTCTATGTCTTAATTATTGATACACATAATCGTTGTTTTAAAGAATGGCACACAGTTTTATCGGATTAAGCCCTAAATTGGAGTAACTACAATTGGGGGAAATTAGCGAAATATAAAGATTTCATTTTATTTTATTTTTTTAATGTAAAGTAGCACATATTTGTTATTTACTCAATGCTTGACAATTGATGACAATTGAAAAAATCCTTTTCATACAAAAATTCCATTTAGTTTTGCTTTAGGATTTATGGAAATAATAGTCAATACCCAGTTAACACTAAGTATGGAGACTACATTTTTGTTAGAAACTAGGATTAGTGAAATATCTCTCTTTTATTTTGTGCTTCAATCTTTTATTGGTGATTATGTCTCTCATCAACAGTTGTTGTTTCTCGATGTTATAGCAATTTGAAAGCTGGTAATCATTGTTTTAACTTCTATATAGATAGTTTTACAGTTTCTCCAGGTCAGTGAAGTCACTATATTACAAGAAGCTGGTATATTAAGGACATTTGGCTTACTGTTTTAAAGTACCACCATTTTTGTTCCTTGGTTTCATTTTGCTAAACCCTTTTACAACTTCTTACAATTTTTGGTTTTTTTCCTAAAACCAGGTCGAAGTCTTATAATCGGAAAAGTTTACATCATATTGGAAATGGCCAAAATCCCTACAAACAAGCAATATCCATAATAGGGAAAACCTTATGTGCCATGGTATTTTTTCTACAACAGCTTTCATGAATTTATTCTTAAAATCGTTGCTGGTCCCATTTTTTGCTCACACTAAAGCTCTATCGCCGTGTCTCTTGCAGCCTCAACGCATGATCAGGATGTTTTCAAATCCTATTCAATTGGAAGGGTTTGTGATGGATTTGAAGAGTTACATTTTACTTGTTTGATCTTTCGTAGTTTTGTCCAATTATATAGGAAGTACTCTAAAGGAATTGGTTAATTAGTGGAAAAAATGCCGGCCATTTAATGGTTCGAATCAATGGCTTCCAGTTATACTTTTTTCTTCTTCTGTCATGATGTTGAAATGTACCTTCTGAGCATAGGTCTTCCAGTGAATTTTGGTCTTCTTTTCCAGATTTTGATATTCTAGGGATTTGATGGAATTCCATATCACTTGATGCAAACAAGCTCTTAACGAAGGTTAAAATCACAACCACTTGTCACATCATTAAACACAAAAACACTACCTTAGAACATTTTTCATTTCGATGCACCTCAGTAACATGGCCATGGCCCTTAACTAACCCCCTTGTCGCTGCAGCTTTATATTAGCTGCTTTATCCTCGATCATACGACTTTGATAATTAATATGTTATCCTATTTTCCGTCAAGTTATCTTCATTTGATTGGTTTAGGATTATCTTTTTTCCAATAAGGTAAAGCTTATGTTTGCTACTTTCCTTTTTTAGTCTAAAAGGCTTTTCAGGTAGCAAATAGCTGATTTCTACAGTCTGCAATGAAACCAATATTTTTCTTCTAAATTTTCCTTCATTCATGGTGACTATACTTCTCAATCTCAAGTTTGTTATTTGACGGTGTACCTTATTGACTTATCTCCTACTAGGTGGCCTCATTTTTAATATTTTTATCTTCAATTTTTGTAGTTGAAATAACTGCTCTTTGTTCACTTTAATTTTCAATTTCAAATTTCTCTGTTTGCTTTTTCAGGAATATTCTCTAGAAAACTTGAATAGTATACGAAATGGAATTGTGTCTATTGCATTATTTTTAATTTCTAAACCCCTATTACTTATTGGCTTCAATAACAGATGACCTTTTAGATGCTGCAATCAACCGCAGTCCGAGTGCTTATCTAATTTTATACATTTTGTCTATTCACACAAAATTTGATCTATTATCTTCTCGTATTTTATTCATTTTCATTTACTTATTTTTTATTTCTTGGTAATTCGGCTACATATTGGATTCTAATTTGCAGGAAAATAAGTATACACAAAGGCCAGATTTGTAGTACTACAGGCAGACATATTTCGATTTTATTTCAACTTCATTTTAAATTCCATTTAAACATTCACTAAATGCCCTTTCCCAGGACTGAGTAAGATTAGATTTTCGACTCTTGACACCGTAATTGTTTCGTCAATCTTTGTAATTTCTGGCACTTAAATTTCTATGTAAATTAACTAGTACTGTCAGGTTCTTTTTATTCTTAACACGTGCATATTCAATATTAATTATAGATGATCAAATAAATATAATTGTTTAGAAAACTAAACTACCTGAATGAGCATTGGTGCAAATGGGAACAAGGGAAGACACGTTCGCACTGGCGTAGGTGAAAAATTTGAAAGTAAGTAAATTAGTACAAAAAATATAATTCTCCTTTGTAAAATTTGTCTTGGGTAAGAAAAAAAGTATAGGTAATGAATTTGTTGTAAAATTATCAAGAACCATTCCATGTTATGAAGTAGCCAACTAAACTACCACACATGCATTGCACGTGCGCTCACCAGTTTCTAAAAAATAATGAAGTCAAAAGTTGCAACAAAATGGAACCCATTTATCAATACCAACAGTCAAAAAACACAAAATCTTCAAAGAATTGCTCTCAAACACGCTCTTGGGGGGTTGTTTGATGAATATTATTGAGAAAATAATATATTTTAAATAGTGATATGATAAGAAATATGTGGTAAAAATATTATTGATGTAATAGAAAATATTATTTTATTGAAAAATGTGTGGTTGAAAATAAGTTTTGAAATAATGTATTTTGAAATAATGTGTGTCAAACATGAGCTTAATATAAAATGCCTAGTCCAAGAGTCTATAATTTCTTGTTTAATCTCAAAATTGATGTAATACTAGGCTTCCAAAGTTATATTAGGACAAGCTTGAATAACCTTTTAGAAAGCTCCTCAGGGTGGGGTAAAAACTAGGGTACATGTCTTCAATGAGATAAAATAATACTCGTCGTAGTCTTGATTGACGATATATCAGGAGATGGAAGCATAGTTAATGCAACAATCCCACTGGCCACGGCTGCCACAGCCCCGGCAACGAACGCCGGTAAGTTACCACCTCCGAGCCATTCATCCCATGGTCCGGCCACTACCGACACCACCATCTGTCCCAATAAAGAAAATCCAAATGAATAAAATGCATACACCATAAATTGATTCATATCTTTTATAATATCTTATTCTTTGGAAATGAGAAATCAATCCAATATGATAGATAACAATGAGGTCATTCCGTTTGAGCATCAAACAAAATGTCATGTTTTGAAAACCATGATTCTTGCACTTTCAGATACGCTAAGTCACTGTTTGGTGCACATTTTGAGTTCAAGAATATATTTTTTTTTTGTTTAATGTGACGGGGAATATGTGGTTGAAAAAGAATGAAAAATTATTAATATGATGAAAAATATTATTTTATTGAAGAATGTGTGGTTGAAAATGAGTAAAAGAATAAGAATGGAAAAATATAATGTGGCTCAAACATATTTTAAAAATATCTTAGTTCAATTTTTTAATTTTCTCCCACGGAAATTTGAGGAAAATAACTATTTACTTTCGCGTGTTACACATTTTCCACAACGCATTGCGCGTTTATCACGACTATAATAATAATAATAATCATTTCTTCTTTTTATAATTTCGGATAAAATTTATGGCCAATTTTCACTACATAACAAATCAAAAAAGAAGTTATTTTCATCATAATAATGATATTTTACCTGGGGTATAACAATGGCAAGATTTAGAACTCCTAGCGATAGACCTGTGGAATGAATTAGAATAACAAAAAAGTTAAAAATATATCAAAAAATGTTTTATTTTTTGAAAATTTTGCAATAATACCTTGTCCTGCACCGTGCTTACTAGAAAATATGGATGCCAAAGCAAACGGAATACTAAAAGTCACCTGTTTAGACAATTAAGAAAAATATGTGTCAAGACTATAATGTCCAACTATAAAAGTAGTGAGTTTTGAATATTATTCTTTCTATCAATTAGCTCTTGATTTTATTTTTAAATTTTTTGTCGAAATTGATCGATCTCCACATCAAATGCATTAGCACCTCACCAACCCTATAACCCAAAAGAAGCAAACCTAGCTAGCTGGCAATGCTTTAATCTCTTTACGATAAATGAATTCATTTTGCAAATTCGTTGTATTGAGGATGTACGACTCTCCTCCCCCGTGTCAGGTTTGAGAGAGCGCACACTTCTTACAACTACTGAGAAGTCATGGGTGGACGACATTGAAAACTAAAGAAATAGTGGTAGGTAGAAAATGCTAAATTCAGTTCTGGTCGAACTTTTATCGGACCAAGCGACCTAGAGACGGGTCCACCGTGCTTCAACACCAACAATTACTTGTCAAATATATACAAATATGGTCACTTTAATAGACGTGTGAAAAGAACTAAATTGGAAAAGGAAACACGTTCAAAATTGTGAAAATTGCAATTATCGTATTAAATAATTTGTACTGTTACCAACTTTGTGTTCTCACCTATATGTGACGCAATATTGCTCGAAGTTATGTGCCAAAATAATTATGTTAAAGCACGTTTTGAGACGAAAGGAGAGAACTCACCGCTTGAGGAATGCCAAGAACTGCAAAGAGAGTCAAAGCTCCCACCTTGACTCCGGCCACCGGCTTCAAAGTGGCGGCGTCACCACCACTAGTGAAGGTGTGCCGTCGCGTAGACTCGGCCACTTTGGTAATCACAACCGTCATGACCAGGCAAAAGGCCAGCAAGAAGTTGACAATGCCCCAAAGTCTCTTCGCCCCGCCAAGTCGCCGCCCGAGAAACTCGACTCCCAAGGAAGCGAATCCCAACACCACTGAGTTGAGTACTAAACCGAGTGCACCATCCCGCACACCCTTGTCATACAACCCGTTGTCACCCACTGTTCCGCCATAAACCTCCCTCCCCATCCAATCAGTATCAAACAACAAGAAAGGAAACCAACCAACCCAATTCAAACAAGTCACCAACATTAAAATCCACATAGGCCTAGGCAAATCTTTTAAAGAAGCAAACAATTCCCCAAAAACAGGTATCCCACCTCTCTTTTTACCACCCTCCAACCCGCCACCGTTTTGGTCGGCCGTCGAAGGGGCGGTGGCCTTTTCATGTACCATGGTTAAAGCCAATATTGAAAGGGTAAGTAAAAGGGCTATTGAAAGGAAAAAACAGCTCTTTAGATTTGCACAGTAAACATCACAAGCTTTTGTCTTTGAAAATGGAAACATCTTGTAGAGATGAGTATATGAACCTGCACCATACCCCAAAACATTGCCAACAGCCATGAAAAAGGAGAATAATGCATTTGCCATCGCCATTCTGCGTGCACTGCCACCAGAAAGATCAGCCAAGAACGCTCTACAAGGACCCTGGAAAAGAAGAAGGAAACAAAGAAGATAATTAAAGAAGTTTTTACATAGAAGAAGATGAAGAAAATCCACAAAAATAATTAGGGTTATGCATGAATTTAAGAATTATTACACGTATATTACTTTTATGTCTTTGTATATATAATTTACCTGCAACATGTTGTTGGCCACATCAAGGATCCAAAAGCCAACAACAAAAACAGCAATAGCCCGGGGCTTAGGGGAATTTCCGAGGGAGTCACCGGAGGAGTGGCCAAGATCGGCAGCAAATCCAATGAGGAAGACTGCTATGGCGACAAGGGCAGATCCAGCAGCAATAAAGGGGCGGCGGCGGCCAAACCGGGAGGAGCAGTTGTCACTGTAATGACCAACTACGGGCTGCACGAGCATGCCTGAAACCGGGCCGCAGAGCCAGATATAGGCGGCCCATTTGTGGGGTATGCCCAGTAGCTGCACATATGGAGTCAGAAGGGAGAGCTGTAATGCCCACCCGAATTGTATTCCGGCTGCTATCGCGGCTACCATTATGATCTTCCACTGTGGCTCTCGCGGTGGCGCTGGTGGTTGTTGTAGTTGTAAAGAAGTTGCAACATTTTTCACTCCGCCACCGACCTCCATTCAATTCTCCCTCTGTCTAAGAAAAATTACACGTATTATCTATCTATAATTACTGAGGATTCTTGAGATGTAGTGAGAGGGACTGGGGGAGGAGTGTGGGTATTTATAAGGCTTTGGAACTGCCATGCACCAGTCAACTAGGAAAATGAAATCTTATCCGTATAGGATAGTGTGAAAATGAGAAAGTATAAAATTAAATCCACATATTAATACAAGGTCAATGAATTCACCATTGCAGCTTTTGGTGTCAACCTAAAATAATTGTGTTAGGTTGGAAAGAGTTATTATCACGGTGTTCAATGCATACAAATATATTAAAACTTCATTAGACAAAGTGAATCCCACTAATATATGTGTTAAAAGAGAATCATGCTACGTAATATTTGACACATTGATAGACATAATATTACATGACACTTTATTATTGAACTATTTTGAACACGGACAATTTTTCATCCAATTACATCTTATCAATTAACATCATGTGTCATTTACTTTCGTCAAAGTAGAATAACCTACGCTAAGAATAGTGGGGTTCAATAATATATTTCTTCTTTCTGAACTTGGATAAGTCTAAGGTTTGTTCACGATAGATTTTTTTAATTTATCTTTCTCAAAATTATTTTTAATCAAATAATCTATCATTTTTCCTCTACTTTTAAATTTTAATCATATATGAAAAGAAAATTTTCACTAGAAAAATCTCGATCAAACCAATCTTAAAAATTAGAATAATGTCGAGCCAGTTTCACAGTCATTCCATAGAGAGGGTGGAGCACATGATTTTTAAAATTGTGGGTCTCAACCTCTTGTGAGAGCCCTGTCACCCAAGGTGTATATTTAGCATTTCTTTAAAATTAACATGTGGTGGGGTGAGGTGGGGTGGGGTGGTTCTATAAGGAGTTATTGCAAGTTGGTTCTTTGAATGGTAGGAAGGCTTTGTAAAAGGAAATGTAATTATGAAAAGGCTTTGCTATGGGTACTCGCCTGATTACTCGTCCCTCACAAGGTAGAGGGGGGCCCACGCCAAAAAATCGGGTGTTTACCTTTAGCATTATTTCATGTTTATACAGTCAATCAAGGATTATCAGAAAATTTGGACTTCTATTTTCATCTTTTTGCTTGAAATATTTGAATTTGACAAAATACAATTGACTATCACAACGTGTCACGGATTCTCTATATCATTGCAGAATTTGATATTTTCCTTGTTTTTTTTATTTTTATTTTTATTTTTGTTGCGTATTTGAAATTACCAACAAAGAGTGGTATATGTGGTATTTTTCGCCAGACAAAGTTTAGGATAAACAATTGCCTCTTTAAGACTATTAAATTGGTGCACATATTATTTTTGTTATTTTTTTTAATTTATTGTTTCATATCTGAATTAAAACATAAAATAAGTTGTCCACGTGGA
>CAIGRB010110170.1:16024-87067 GCA_903798255.1 Fraxinus quadrangulata
TTTCTCATTCTATTTCTCATTCTTCATTTCAACCACACATTCTATCAATAAAATAATATTACACATAAACCCAAAAATTCTACTTACTTTTTAACCACACAATCTTCCATCAATCACTATTCCAAAACAAAATTTTCACCCAAAATGGGTGTCAAACAGGTACTTAATCTAATGATCCAAAAACACAAACAATCCCGATACCATAAAACATCTTTATTCCTCTGCGCTTTAAAATCGTTAAAATATGTTGTGTATTTGACCATTAGTATTGTTCTTGTATACTTTTAGGACCATATATTGAGAAAAATAAAGTGTCAATCAATTATTGGGAAAATAAACTGCAAATTAAATAATGAGGAAAGGGATACACGGCAAAATAGATGAGCAACAAACAAGGAAAAAAGTCGAGAATGTTCGAGAAGAAAAACAGAAACTTCTTAAAAAGAGGGATGATGTTTTGACTAAATAGAATATAAAGAAACAGAAGACAAAAAAATTAATGATTTCTGGAAGTAATCAATTAAAACAGAAAGGATCTTACTTGAACGGTATCTTGAAATAGGAATTTCACGCAATTCCCGTCTCATGCACAAACGTTCACCTAATAATGCCATCACTGCAAAGGCAGTAATGTTCACAACCCACCACGTTATTGATGAAGGCCAGCCTCCGTATATGATACAAATGAAAAGGTGGATGATATAAAGGGTGGCTGAGAAATCTAGGCACTTCTTCACCCTTTCAATCAAATAGACTAAATAAACAGCCCTGTTACAATATTTAAATGGAGAAAAGGATAGACATATCATTTAAGAAGTTATACCAAGTCCAAGCTCATTTACATTTATGACTATCGACATTCATTGGGTGGAAATTCAGCACGTGCAAATTGCATATTCATAACATTTTTAAAGGTTCCATGTTAAAACAATCAGAGTCGAAAATATAACCATACTATAAAGTTACACATTCCCCCTTCCTCTGTACCCGGTATTGGTTTACTATTTATTTATTTATTTCTGAATGGGGGGTCTTTTTCTCCAAGTACCAGAGATTTTCTTTTTACAAATTCTGAACAGCTTTAAGTAAAAAGCTTATTCTAACTGAGAATTTTCCTAGTAAGCTTCATTATGAAAGCACAGATTGATCCTTAATTTTCATATAGACTGAACAATAAGCATACATATCTAAAATTAATGACAGCTTAACAACCATGATATTTGAAATCAATACTAGCATTCAAGTGTTTGATATCATCCCCCACAAAAAATAAGAACTTTTCTGTCTTCTTGTTCTAACAATTTAGTCTTTGGTAGATGTCCTGATAAATCAAATCATTTCTATGGTACTTTAATATATACCTTCATCATTTTTCAATCACCCATTTCCACGGGCCACAATCTCATAGCATGATTGTAATAAATATCTTTTAAACTTAGTTTAGAGACTATTCATCATTTCGTTGTAACTTCTGTTAGTGCAAAAGAAATAAAATATCCATGTACTCAAAAAGTCCATATAGTATACATAAAACAAATTCGACATGAAGTTCATACTTATCTTTCATTATTTTTGCCTTTTCACGCAAATATCTTAATAATTACAATCTAAACTGGTTTTACAACCCAAAATTGACAAAATAGAACTTCTTGTGTCTCTAATGTCCCGGGGCTGAGTTCCTGGCTTGTTAGAAATTTCTATAATAAAAAAACGTCACGCCATGTGGCATGTCAGACACGTATCCGTGTGTTAAAAAATTTGAAAAAATATGTTTATGAAAAGAACACATGCACCAGCGCATCACAGATGTCAACTAAACTTTCTTGCTGTACCAACATGTTTCCTTATTAGGTGGCCTTCTACCCTTAACTCTCTCAGTTCCTCATTTACTAAGCCCTAATGCAGTTAGCTACCTCAGTCCACTTAGTGTCACTATCTTCATTCATATTCCTTATTCCTTCCTTCAAGTTCAACACTACTAACCTCGATATTCGTTACTGGATAAAAAATTATAAAAAAGAAAAAGGAAAGGAAACAGAAACTAAGGGTATGTTCTCTTTACCATTTTCAAGTCGTTTTCTATTTTCGATTTTCCAAAACAGTAAAAACACGTTCTCTTTCCCATTTTCGAAAACGCGTTTTCGAAAACAAGTTAAAAACAAAGAAAACCCAAAATGACAACAAATTTATCGTTTTTGGTGTTTTCAATTATAATCAAGCTAAAATTTTCAAAACGCGTTTAGGGTGTTTTCAAAATGCCAAAAAGAACATATTTTCAACAATTTCAAAATAGACACTCAAAACACAAAATCCAAAATGAATTCAAAACACAAAATTGAAATACAAAGAGATTCATTCACAATATGTCTTATCAATACGTGTTATTTGCCATTAAATATTTGTTCTAGAGGCATATAAATTAATTTATTCATAGTTATTATCCCACCAAGTCAGGCTATTGTTTATAATTTGTGACCACGAACTTTTATAAGAATTTAAGAATTCATCATCTTTCCTTCTCGGAAAAAAGAAAATAAAATCAGCAAGAAAAATCTCATTGACAATTATATCTTTCAAATTTAAACCACATTAAAAAATAATACACTAAGCAGAATTACTAGAGTAACTCAACCATCCAGTTTTCAAAAATTTCACGAAACAGTCTTCACGCCACAAATAATCAACAACGTAAATATAAATTTGAAATTCATAAACATACAAAGAACCTTTTAATCACTATTTCAAGAACACTTAAGGCAACCACATTAAATATCAACAGACTCATTAAAATTATTAATCTTTAATTAAAAAAATCACAAAAGAAGAACAAAATTGGCACAATCTTAAATCTTACCCAGCAACGGAACTAAGAAATATGGAGGCAATGACGCACCACCCAGTAACTGTAGATGCAGTAACAATAGCATAATCAAAGAAATAAACCAGGCTCATTTTAGAAACCCTCGTCCCAACAAGAAGGGCCAAAAATACTCCGAGTGTTAGATAGTATAAACATTGTAGGCAAACGATTTGTGCAATTATTAGCAATGGATCCCACACCACCGCACCATAGAACATGACTTTGTTGATTTTTATGTAAAATTCCCAAATAATTCAGAAAAAAAAAAATCAAACTTTTTTTATTTTACGTAAAGGATGTTAAAAAATCGGAACCCTAATTTCTGTGTGGGTAGGCTCGGAGGTGAAACTCAAACGGGTTCGAATCTGACAAAGAAGACCCATATTTGTGTGAAACTTTTTTTTCTCGATTCACTGAATTGAAAATGCATTCTTCAGTATATTGGAGATGAATTGAAAATTAATGCGTAAAACCAATCTAGAAATTGGGGGAAACTGAAATAATAAAAAAGAATCGATTTTTGTGGCCAAAGAGTAATTTCTGAAGCGCTGAACCAAATCCTGATGTACGATTTTGTGTCTTTTGAGTGCTATGAATATATAACTAAAGACACGATCAATGAGAAATAAGGGCTCGTTTGCATTAGGTAGACAATTTGGAGGAAATTATTTTAATTTTTATTTAAAAATTAATTTTTAAAAATGTTTTTTATTTCGAAAGTAATTTTAAAGGAAATCATATTAGATTAACTTTCTCTTAAAATTATTCTAATTATTAGAAGCACTTTAATAAAATTAGTCAAATGGCTCAAAAAGTAACTTTTGAATTTGAAAAAAAATTGACTTTTCAAAAATTACGTCAAACAGTACTAAATAGTGCCTAAAAGAATTAAACGAAAATATGAGAGAAAAATATTGCCTTCTAACTTAAATTTGTTTACCGTCCGTTTTGATTATTTATTTATTTTATTAATATACTCTTTTTATTTTGAATACAATTTACATTGAAAAATATAAAAATAATAAAAATATTCTGTTCAAGTTCGGAGAATTTGAGACAGTATCACGTTTTTTGAGCGAGAATATTGTCCATTACTAATGTACTTATTCATCATCAATATGTCGATAGAAAATTAGTCATCAATATGTTACACTAATGGTCTTTAATTCCCTAAAGCATCAAAGTTTATGTTAAAAATTATCTTTTAACCCTTACGAAAAATGTTCGAATTTTCTTGCATCACCAAATTGAGAAACAACCTAATTTCATAACAATTAGACATGTACTTAACATCTTGACCATTTAGAGTATAATTTTCAACATATCCCTATTACATTTCACATAATTGTCATATTGATGTGTTTAAACCAAAATAAAGAGGGAAAAAAGAGTACATGTCAACTGAGCCAACAAATTGTGCCAGGATCCATCTGATAGTCAATATACACGTTATACAAAATTACCATTTTTGCAACACCACCATCACCACGCAGCACCACCATCACCACCGCACATACCACCAATCACCACCCCCACCACCTCCAAAACAACACCACGCCCAACCCAAATTTTTGTTGCCGATGGACTGTGCTCACTTCGAAAATTACAAGCCATAGACACCAAAGTGAGCCACTTAGCACCGCTCACCGCCAGAAGAAGAAATCACATTGGCTATATGAGCCACTGAACGCCACACAATCAGCGTTGCGCACGACATCACTTAGTTTGCCTCCAGATGCCACTTTCACTGATGAAGAGGATATGCCACTTTCGCCGGTGAAAAGGAAAAGAGAGAGAAGAGAAAATAAAAGAAAAGAGAGAGTGAGACGACAGAGGGAAGAGAAGGAATAAGAAAATTTTAGGGTTTGTCGGTTTGTGATGAAATTAATTAGGGTTTGAGATGAAAATTGTATATTTAATATTTAATATTTAAAAAAGAAATATCTAAAATTTGAAATTGAATTTTGAAATTCCGATTTTGTGTAATTTCCACTTCGTGTAATTTAGAAAATAAAAATTCAAGTACCGCATAAAAATGTATTTTTCATGAAATTGAAAAAAAAAAAAAAGTTTAAAGTGTTGTACTTTGAAATTCGAACCTCTTTTCTATTTTCGTATCAAATAGTTAAAGTAGAAGGTTAATGGCAAAGGACAGCTACAAAAGCATAAGGGTGTGTTTGATTGCATTTATTTTTTTATAAAAATTTTCAATTTTCACTCAAATTCATATTTTGAAGTGCGTGATTGCTATTTTTCATGAAAAATATTTTTCAACTTTTAAAAACGTGCATAAATTTTCTTATTTTTAAGGAAAACATTTTCTTTCTGAAATTTTTTTTGCATGTCAATCAAACACACTTTATATATAATCAATCCGAGAAGATAATAAAAAGAAAACCACGTCGCTTGGAGGAAATAATAATAATAACCAACCTATAAACAGTGTCAAAGTAAAGTCCCTCTTAGGGATATTCATTGTACAGGGATCGGGAAAAGGAAAGGAAAAGGATTTGGGCTATAGATATAGAACATTACCCTTTTTTGTTTTGAAAGTTTTATTGGATTTCAAATATTATTTTTCATATTTTCGAAATATTAGCGACGAAATAAAATATATACAAACAACGTGTTTTTGTTGATATTTTTTGGTGTAGTTACCAACAGAAAAATTCGTCATGGAAGGGTTGTTTGAATTTCATTTTTTTAAAATCCATTTTCAACTACACATTATTTCCATCACACATCTTACGAATAGTTACCAAAATATATTAAAAATCTAAATCTTATTTAAATCAAACAGTGATGTGTTTGATGCACATTTTTTTGGAAGAGAATGCATTTTTTTTTGATGTGATGGAGAATATGTGTTTGAAAATGAGTAGAAAAATGAGAATATGGCTCACACATGGGCTAATTTTTTTCTCACACAGATCAATCGACAAGTATTATGTACTGTAGCGAACAGGTTATTGTTTTATTGGATTAGTAAAGAATATTTTTGGTGTAGTTACCAACAGAACAATTCGTTATGGAAGGGTTGTTTGAATTTCATTTTTTTTAAATTTATTTTCAACTACACATTATTTCTATCACACATTATTTCATTTTTTTGGTGTAGTTACCAACAGAACAATTCGTCATGGAGAGAATGCATTTTTTTTTATGTGATGGAGAATATGTGTTTGAAAATGAGTAGAAAAATGAGAATATAGCTCAAACATGGGCTAATTTTTTTCTCACACAGATCAATCGACAAGTATTATGTACTGTAGCGAACAAGTTAATGTTTTATTGGATTAGTAAAGAATGAGGCCCTGTAGTCTTGAGCATCGAAATCAAAAGGGATGCTTTCTTGAACAATCCCCTTTGGATTGTAGCACTTAAATACTAGTTAAGGTCATTTGATGAACGCATGGTGTTCAAGTTGATGCAAGTAATAGAATTAGGTGTTAACTTCGATTACCCAATTAATCTCACGGTGATCATCACTCAAGATCAACTTATCTTCGGTGATAGCAAATGTTAATGATGCACGGTTATCAAAACGTATTAATATAGACGTTAAGCTCTTGTTTGATCATCGTTATTTTTATAATACATTTTTCACTTTCTTATTTTCAATCACATATTTTTCAAAAAAATAATATTACAAGTAAATTCAAAACTTTTATCAATTTTTAAACACACATTCTTCATTAAAATACTATTTCAAAATGTATTTTTGACAAAAAAAAAGGGGACTCAAACGGGCTCTAAACATGATTCTTGTGTGATTTTGCACATAAAATGATATGCCTTTTCTTTGACTTGGGTTGTGACCAAATGTTTACAACGGCCTTTTCTTTAAAGAATTTATTTAGTCCATGTTTGGTTTGGATTAAAATTCAATTAAAATTTTAAGTTAAAGTTAACAATTAATTTTAACCACATATATAATGGGATCCACAATTTTTCAACTATACATTTCAACAACTTTTATTAAAATTTAGTAAAAATTTGATTTTAATTCTTACCAAACAGGGCTTAGTTTGGATGAAACATTAATTTGATTCGAAAATTTGCAAAATTGAGTTAGTCGCTTTTTTTCTTTTTCTTTGTTTTTTGAAAAGTAAACCAGTCAAATATCTGGAATTCTTAAAAGTTGGGTGTATTTTGAAGAAATCCCTATATAATTAGAGTAAAATAAAGTAAATTTTATTTCAATGGTTGATGTTAAATAATTTATTAATGTGAGATTTTCTGAAATCCGAGGGCATTGCAGATTTTTTCTTTCGTTTGTGCTTTCTTCAAAATCAGAATTCTTTTTAAACAAATGCAAGAAAAGATCTGTCGATTTCTTACAGCATAAAAAATACAAAAAATCAGTAGAAAACAGAAAAATAGTAATACTGTATTCTTTTTTATGGAAATCAAGGAGAATCAATTAATTTTTTCTATTATTTTAGCAAATGATGGATGCTAGATAATTACCACTGCATTACAATCCTTCATATACTTCATTTTTAACTAGAAATAGATTATAACTAGAAGCTTTATAAATAGTTTTAACTGCAAGTAAATATGGCTACTAATCACTCATTTTTAGCTTTCTGCAAATTACAATCCTTCATATACTTCATCTCTCGACATTCATTGCTGCAGAATGGTTTGTCACTGCAAAAAATGATAGTGAAATTAACTGTGAGCTTATAATATTCTTCGTGTGCACGTGTTTGTATAAAAAATTATTTTCTTGGAGAATTTTTGGACGAACCTGTACATGTAAATAACTTTTCCATCCAGTTCCTTGCTGCAGATGTAACAATATTTGAGAAAGTTAGCACTCTCGAAATATTGCGTTGAACAACATGAAAGATTCACATTTTGATGAGGCGTGCTCATCAATAGTTCGTCGTTGAGGAGCTGACGAGGCATGCTCATCTCCTTGTCCGACTCAAATTTTCTTTTCTTACTTCCTTGTGAATTAAGCATTTTTCTTGTACGCTTCAAAAAATTTCTTGCTGCAGAACAAAAAAAAAAAAATATATTGTTGATACAAAATATAACAAAATCTGAACAAGTGTATATTGTTGATTACAGGACGAAACAAAGGAAAGAGTTCCAAATGATAAAGATAAAACCCTACTGTGGGCTTATGTTACCAAAATCGAGCTCATCCAGCCTAAAAATAGGATTACAAAGAACTGATACTCTTGAGATCTATAAAAAATTCTAAATAATTGTATCAGAGGAGTTCATGCTAAATTCAAGATTGAGAAGAACTAAAATTGATGTGTATCAAGGAGCAGATTTGATATTCGAAATGGGACTTTTTTCTGGGGTTGTGAAAATTAAAATTAATCTTTCCAGACAAACAAGTAATAGATTGAGCAAGATGGACATAAATCATACCGAAATAGCTCGTGGAGTTTAGATTCTTGAATCCAGCGCAGATGTACTAAATCCTGAAATGTGTCAAAAGTCATAACCATAGATTAATTTTCTTGAAGGAAAGGGTTCATGCATGCATCAAGAGAGCTCATTTTCAATTCAAGACTGAACATAAACTGAAATTACTGTATATACACATAAAAATAAAAGGAAGGTAAACATACATTCACAGATATAAATTCAAAATTTAACATGAATAATATATATGCATACAGATATAAATTGTAATTATGTTTTCTACCAACACAATGCATAATGACAAAAACTGACTGACTGATTCTAGCTAGAATGGAAGCAGCTGATTCAGCAAGTATCCTTAACCTCATGGATACCCCGTTTGTGTTTATCTATTTTACCTAGGAATTAGTGAAAGTGGTAAGAGAACTGGCCCGTTTAAGTTCAAATTTTTTGCTGATCTGGTTTTTGAATTGAAATTAATGACTTTAAACCCATTATTTATTTTTCAACAACAGATTACAAGTCATCTCTCCTTGAATAACAAATGTCAAGCCCTTGAAATGGAAATAGCTTTAATATATATTTCTTAACTAAAAAAGTTGTGCATCTATCACATTATCTCTTAATTTCGTAGTATGTAGTGGTCATAACTACGTACTTTTTTTTTCGGCAAAATTTCACTAATGGAGCTTGAAAAACGACATAAAACTTCTTTTAGTATTTCCTAATTTGACGGATGTTTTAATTACTTGATTTGGTATAGATTCTATTACGAAATATTAAATATTTGAATTTTAATTAAGGTCAACCATCTTTTAACGGCCACAACGGTCACGAAGTCGTAATAGACTTAATTTGGTTGAAAGTCAAATAACTCCTAGCTTCTTTCTTAAAATTAGTTTCTAACTATCGTAGCTATAATGATTGTACTTATGTGCGGTAAGGTTGCTTTAAATGAAGCTCGAAAAGGCATGGCGGTTCTTTTATATTAATTATAGTATAAGAGTATCTCCAATAAACTTTTTATTTTAAAAGAACATGTTCTATTATTTGGAGAACGTTTATAAATTTAGAGAATTAAAATTTTGAAGCACTCCAACAATCTCTTTATATTTAACACTTAATTTTACTACTCCTAAAAAAGATTTATTATTTTTGTTTATCTTTTATTTTAACTAGCTTTTCTTTAGATTATTTTAGTGTTTTCATACATTGAAAATTGAAATATTTTGAATACATTTAATTATAGAGTCTCTTGAAGTATGATTTTAAATGTTGACTCTTTAAAATATAGAGCATCTCATATTTAAAGAGTCTCTTGGACATATTCTAACACAGTATTTAATAACTACTTAATTTTGCATTTCAATTATATCATCAAATATTAGATAATCGAGTGCTGATTGTGATATTGAGTATAATTTGCAGCAACGTCTCTCCTTATCAACAACTCCGATGACCTAAAAAGAAATGCTGGGGGATGGGCATAGACCATTCCGATTATGGATTCAGTAAATCAGCTAAAATTAGAAAAAAAGGTGAATGGTTAGAGGTTGAATATTAAATTTTCAGAATACATGTAAATACACCCCGCATTTAGTTTTGTCTATGTAAATTATTAAATTATCAACTTAAAATTGGACTTTCTCCATTGATTTACCAAATTGATGTTCAAGAAATAAGAAGAAATTACACAACTAAATGAAGTTCTATAATCTTAGAGCAGTCATTAATTATTACATTATAAATATTTTAGTTGTAAGTAAATATGGCCGCTAAACACTCTTTGCAGCTTTCTTCAAATTTGAATCATTCATGTACTCCTTTTCTCGACATTCATTGCTGCAGAATGGCTTGTCGCTGCAAAAATGATAGTAAAATTAATAATGAGCTTATAATACTATTTTTTTGCGTGAGCACGAATACTTGTTTTTATAATTCGACGTACCTGTACATATAAATGTCTTTTCCATCTAGTGCCTTGTTGCAGTCATAACAATATTTAAGAAATTTAGTGCTCTCCAAATATTGTGTCGAAGAACTTGAAGGACCAGGCAAGCTAGCCAATTCTCCATTTAAGCTGAAATTTTCAAGTTGACTACTAGGAGGCAACTCCAAAATACAGTCATTAATGAACATACTAACAACTTCCAAGATGAGACCATTTCGCTTCGCATAAGAATATTCATCGGGTTTTTGGGTATCTTCCAACCTTAGAAACCCTGAATTTCCATGAACGCTGCAAATAATTAACTTAGCATCTTGATTATCATTCTTTAAACCAACTCCAACATTTGAACTGATCTGGCTTTGTTTTGAAGTGAGCAAACATGGCCAAATTCTTGTTTGTGTGGTAACAGGATTTGGTATAACTCCGAAATTTTTGTAAAATGGATTGGGATTGGTCACCAAAGGATTCAAGGTTTTGTGGACAAAATAAGTTGATGAATCTGGAAGGTTTCGAGTGACTAACTGGTGATCACTATTGATTTCGGTTCCATCAACTAAAGAACTTACAATGGCAAGCCCCACCTTGTCTGATTTAATTTTACTGTTGTTATTTCCTTCTGAATCAAGCATTTTCTCCAGCACTTCAAGAAACTTTCTACGAATTTCTTGCTGCAGGAAAAATAGAAAAAGAAAAGCAGAAAAAAATCATAAAGAAATAGAACAAAGTTCATTAAAAATGTATATGTTTGATGTACATAAAAGAGAATATAAGTCCTATATAATTGTTGAATTATAGTACAAACACCCAATAAAGAGTACACACACACACACACACACACACACACAGATATAGATATAGATACATCGAAAGCAAGCGTAAACACAGATCCACAAGAAAATGAAGATATCTGAACTGGGATTTTTTTTTTGGGTATAGAAAATTAAAAATCTTTCAAGGCATGCATGAAAGGTGGACATATCTTACCAAGATTCCGCTCGTCAAGCTTATATGCACGAATCGAAGCCACGCAGAGCTAATAAATCCTGAAATGTATCAAAATTCATAAATCATAGATAGAAAAAAGGTTCATGCAAGCATCAAGAATTTAAGAATGGAAATGAACTGAAATTACAGAATACATACAGATATAAATTCAAGATTGAACATGAACTGAAGAAAAGGAATTTTTGTGGGTAAAATGGAGGGAGGACTCACATTTATTGTGGGAATTAGTATACATACACAGAGATAAAAATTTTAAAGGAGAATGCATAATGACAGAAAACTACTGACTGATTCTTGCTGGGACAACCTCATGGAATCCGTTTGTAGCTGTCTTTTGTTACCTAGGAATTAGTGAAAGAGGAAAGAGTATCGGCTATATATGAGAATATGAATTTATAAACAAAAATTCAAATTTTTTTGCTGATTTGGTTTGTAAAATGAAATTAATGGCTTTAAAACCCATTAATTATTTCTCATCATCTTATATATATTGATTTATTGATAAAGAAGCTAGCTTAACTCTCTATCATCAACTTATATATATTGATCTAAATATAAAAATTTATGACTTATTTAGACTTTCTATGATCAACTAGCTTTCAACGGCAACAACGGTCACAAAGTCGTAATAGACTTAATACAGTTGAAAGTTAATTAACTCTCGTGTTCTTTCTAAAATTAGTTTCTAACGATCATAACTACAACGTATATACTTGTGTACGATAAATTGCACTAAATGAAGTATGAAAAGACATGACGCTTATTTTATTAACTAATAATTGATTTGGTACTTCGATTCCATTATCAAATATTATATATTTGAGTGTTAAGACGGTTTGTGATATTTATTAGGTATAATCTATGATAACGTCTTTCTTTTACAACTGCGGTGACCTGAAAGAAAAGCTGGGGGATGTATAAGTAGAGCCACTCCGGTGACAAATTCACTAAATCAGCAATAATAGCAAAAAATGATAAAGGTATATAATGCAACGCATATGTCGAAATAGAGAAAAACGCCTTAATTTATTCTCTTTGATTTATCATAATTCCCAAAAAAGAAAAAAATCGAAAATTGAAAGACTTCCAAAGTTTCGTTAGTTTTGATAAAATAACAAACCAAAAAAGAGAAATGTAGCAATTAAATAAGTTCTATTAAATAAGTCATGAATTTTTATATTTAATTAAATGTATGATTTAATAACATAAATGATGTCACTTAGATTAATATTAAATACTAGTGGTGTTAAATAACATTAATCGATAGCTCAATGGTCTAATCTATAGCTCCACTATGAGAGTTTCAACTACGTTATAAACTAAGAAGAATGAGTACATAGGACGAAAAAAGTCAAAAACGTCTTGAGGGTTTTTTTTCCTGCATTTCGGAATAAACCATTTTAAGAATAAGCCATGTCCGAGACAATCCTCAATTTCAACAAAATTCAAAGTAAAGAAAATTCGAAGCATTGCCGACCAACCCCCCACCCCAACATGGAGGTGGCATTTTCGTGAATAATAATAACCTCGGGAGGAGGATGGTGGTTGTTCATCTGTCTTACAAACCCTTCTGAAAAACAGGATTCTTAGAGCACACAGTGTAAAAGGATATACATAATCCAAATAAATCTCACCAATAAACATTTTATGATCAAAAAAGTTGCAAGTCGGGATTGCTTTCTCATAAAAAAGAACCCAAATAAGTAAACATAAAACATTGAAGCTGCAATTTACTGACTTATGCAGCACCGGGTGCACTCTCAGACATATTGGTTTCCATGGGCTCTGCAGCAGCTGATGGTACTTCATTTCCGGTTCCAGTAGTAACAGTTGCACCGGAGTTTCGGTTGGGACTTGAATTCAGGTCCTCTGCACCTTGAGATTGTGACTTACCTCCTTGAGAGGATGCTGGCGAGGGTGTTTCGGGAGTAGTTGGCTTCACTGGCATTGGTTTTGTCATTGTCGGCCTACAAGACCTGTGAAAGCAAATAAAGTTTAAGTGGTTAGGACAAGATTTATACTTGGAAAGAAACCGAAATCAACTATACAGCTCCATTTAAAGGGAAAATTTTCCTATTGGGGCTCCGACCTATTGCTTGAGTAGCATGTTGGTTCGCTATAATTCATTATAGTTGCACAATCAGTTCTTATCGACCGTCTAAACCTCCACTAAATCATTACGCGAACATCAAATGTCCAACTTTATGAAGCAAAATTTTGTTTCCGGTGCCAAATATTTGAAGTTAGCCGTGTTTCAATGAGGTCATGTGATGATTTAATAGACACTTTTTATCGTCGATGGCTCGTTGTACAACTGTAATGAAAGTTTGAAACCAATTTGCTACATGGACAACAGGTTGGGGACATGAAGTTTCCCCTCATTTAGAAGAGAAGCCTTTATCTTTAGCATCTCATTTATTCCAATCCTAAATAATAGTAAAATATATCAGGCAACCTTAACTCTTGCAAACAAAAGTATGCAAACAGTTGAGGTTCGCGCAAATTTGCAGAACCAAAGACCGAAGCAAAGCAATAGGATCTGAACCATAAATCAGACTGGAAACCAACTCATAATTACTGCCCATTTAAGAGATGGTACCTGTCAAGAACTTCAATTTTTTTTTTTCTGATGTCCGCAGACAAAAGAACAGAGGTTGCATATTTTGGAAGTGAATCTTGATGCTTCATTTTGTCTCTCAACCAAGCCTCAGCTTCCACAAACTCGCTCAAAACCTGGCAATAAATTACAATTCGTTAAGACTTCAATGTGTCTGTATGCTCATACAGACACAAATTGGGTTTCTGTTATGTGGATGAGGGGGCAGGGACAGGGAAGGGTATGGGTAACAAATTGGATAGAGGAACTGACTTAACATATGTATACCTTTTGTTTCTCTGCAAAGTCAATATGATCGAACTTGGGATCATCTGACATTGTTGCTTCTCTGTTAATGCAGTAAACAAGTTGATTGATCAAAGATCCTCTCTCCATATGCTCCTTGTATTGCTCCTCGATTGGATCACCTTGCTGCAGATAAAAAGTCCAAGTCAATACACCCATCTCCCAAGCTTAAACAAAATATAACACGGCACTGACACCTACCTTCTGGAGCTTCTCTAGTTTCGCTATATAAACACCTTTAGTTTCATCCTCACTGTCCTCGTATAACAAATCCTCGACCTCTTGGAGTTTAGCAATGAACTGATCTTTCCCTGAATCCGTCACGAACTCATGATATTTGTCATTAAGCTACATATGAAGTAGAACTGTCAGTACTCAATTACTGAAGAATCATAAGACCATCTAATGGTCCTAGAATTTACCTTATTCCTCGTATCATAAACATAAGCCTCAACAGCATTCTTCTTATCTTTTGTTTTTTCCAATAACACGACCTTGCAAAGCCAACTCAAACTCCTTCTCCACGGCTTTTTGCAAATCGACAGTAGCCATTCCTCAATACACCAATTCTGACACAGGGACACTTGTTTTCTTAACTTTCTTCTTCGGAGCCTCTGCCTATAGACAAACAATGCTAATTCCTAGGTGAGAACAAAACTTGCCAGGAAAATAAAGATTCCACTCAAAAATATGTGCTTTTTTTACAGAGAGACAACAAAAAATAATTAAATCTTACAGAGCGGCAGAGCCCATTGAAGTCCTCCCCTCTTCCCCTCTCACATGAGGAATAAAAAAAGGAGACACAACTTCCCAAAAATGGGAAATATACCAAAGCACCCTTTCTAAGAAAGGAAAAACAAAAATACATGACATGTAAAATATCTGTATTCTATTCCGCAGCAGCCTCAAAAATATTAACCCAAAAGCAGAGGGGCCTACTTTGATGGACCAACTGCTTTATTTTATCTTCCCACACGTTCCCAAAAACAGGCAAAAAATGAGAAGAAAGAACTGAGCATGTGCGATAGAAGACTGAAAGAAGTGGTAATTGAACCAATAACTTAACAACATGCAGAAGGGGAAAAGATATCTAAAGAAGATAATAATAATAATAATAATAATAATAAGAAGGTGAACATTTCTGGTGCATTGAGCAGGAGGAGACTCTAATAAATGATAACAGACAACTTCCCTGATTTACATAAATAATTGCTAACTAACCTTTGCATCTGTTTCCATCTGGCTGAGCTTATCTCCTGAGTCAGGGACGCCATTGTCAGCCCCAGGGACATCCGCAGAGCCTTTAGCATCTTGCATGTTGATGTCAGTTTCAGTGGTACTAGACGGAGCAGGATCTACAGCAGCCTCGTCTGTTTCCATCTTGGTCGGTTCCTTTGCTGACTCTTATACAACCGGAATTTCCACCTTCTCCTCTTCCAAAAGTTGATTTAAGCCCCTGTTTGAGCCACATTAAAATTTTCATTCTCATTTTCTAATCATTTTCAACCACACATTCTTCAATAAAATAATATTTTCCATCACATCAATAATTTTTCCTTGTTTTTCAATTATACATTCTCTATCAATCTGCTATTCCAAAATACATTATTCCAAAATAATATGACTCAAACACACTCTAAATTTCCAACAGGGCAGTTATAGTTCAGAAAAATATTTTAACAAAGTGACCACTAAGAAGAGTTCTACACGGAGGACTTACAGTTTCTGACTCAGGTGAAATAATACAATGCAGATTTAGGCGTACTTTGACCTTTAATTTTGCTCGGATTAGAAAATATCAGAAATAAAAAGATTTTCAAACGAGCAACAATACATATTCAGTGAGATGACTGACTGAAGCACACAAATAGATTACCGTGTAAGTGTTGATCTTTGTTGGTGCCTTCAACTCACTCACATCAGCATATTGAACATCAATCATGAAAGTGCCAGATCTATAGAATGTCAGAGCTTTAACACTAGGTATTGGATTACCCGTGGGGAACACGATGGTGCTCTGCTTATTATCCACAGTTCCATTCTGAGTATCTGCAGCGAATCCTTTCCATGACAAAGCAATGGAGAATGGGAAGCTCTCGTTAATTTTCAAATCAGAAGGTCGAACGAATCTTATTACAGATCTCGTGGAGTATTTTATTTCCAATAAGTGGTCTTACAGAGAGATTGTTCATAGACATACATTCATAATAGAATAGGTAGGCAAATGTTCAAGACATAATTACCCATCCTATATCCAACTAAGCACGCAAGAAAACAAATACTCTAGAGAAGAAGGAAAACTAAGAAAAGCCCATTGCAAATGCGATTGACAAATCCGGAAAAAAGAAAGAAGAAATCCATGACCACCCTTTCTTCCCCAAATGCAGCAAACTGCCAAAACTGTCAGTATACTGTATATTCTTACTCAAAACAGAGATTTTAACCTCCTCCTTGCCCGAGTGCTATTTCAAGATACCAGTAATTAATCACAATGCAATAAACTCGCTAACTATAAGCCGTTAACCTAGCACTATCCTAGAGAATCAGCTCGTAAGATTTGTTCAGCATACAAATAAAACAGAACAGATAAAATACCAAAAGCTATATAGCATTTGGCTCAGCAGAATAAGAAGCTAAAGATCAAAACTGGCTTATACTGCAGTCAGACCCATATAAAATTTGTGCTTTTTAATCCAAATTCAAAGGCCATAGAAAACTTGTAGGAAGATGATGAGAACCACGTAGCAACGAACATTACGCAACCCACAATGAGATTGAAAATCTCAAGAAAGCCCAAAGAATAATCCGGTTTTGAGTTTGAACCAAGAATTAATGAACCAAACAACCAAACAAAAACTAAGTTTGAATGACCTCTTGATTACACAACACGTGATCCGCACTCGGTGTTGAACGTTACAAGAATTCTTTTGATAAGTTCAGAATGTTCTAAGAAGAACAAGGTTTGAAGAGCACAATAGCATCTCGAATATATCTCAATAATAAATTTGTCAAAAGATCCTTACAATGAAAAGTAACTAAGTATTTATAGAAAAACCCTAAATTTTAGTTAGAACCGAAAATATCACAAAAATATTACAAAATATCGCAATAAAATAGAATTCTAATGTAATAAGGAATTCTTGGAAAAATGAAAAATCCGCCCAAAATTGTAACATGTGGACGCATGGTGTTATTCCATGCGGTCGCATGGAAGAGCCCAGCTTCTTCTCCCTTCTGCTTGCGGTATCACGCCATGCGGTCGCATGGCTGGAGAACCATGCGGCCGCATGATTCCCATCTTCCCTTGCCTCTAACACATTAATCCAAGTGTTTTCCGACCTCGACCCTAACATGAAACTTGCCTATTTTTTCGTGTCGATCATGACATAGTCCATCGTTGCTTGAACAAGCAAATGTCAAAAACTTTGTCAAACTACCACTTTACATTCGTAAAAGATTTTATATTCCTCGAACATTATTATATATTTTACATATTATAATTCTCGAGCAAGTACCAATCACTTACCTCTAAGTAAAATATATCAAGAAATAATTCCTTCGAAGGCAAAATAAATAATTAAGAACTATGGATGGACGAGTTATTAATTTCTGTTACACTCTTCATAAGTTCTCTCGTCTATTTCTTCCGACAAATTTATTTGTCCATAGAACCAAATTGATGAAAAGTGGATGTTCACGAACTTCGATAAAGACCACGAATAAGAAGATTGTTCAACATTCCCCATTAGTGGGCTCTCCAAGATTCTCAAATGGAATCAAGAAAGGAATTCTTCATTCATCATACCTACTTCATCCCTGGTTGAAGGAAAGAATTTTGAATGTATTGCATGTAGTTAAATTGTAGAAAGGTTACTATTCAATTCAAAAGATAAAATTTTTTAGTAGCTTCCAATTGTCATTTTCAATCTCACTTGGTCATCCACGTACATATAGAAGAGTTAAGCAGTCGGTCGGGCTGTGGACTAGCTCTTCAAGAACAGTAGGTTATGTTGAGATGGGCCCTCAACAAAACATAATGGCACAAAATCAAGATTTGGACAAAATCTGCAACTAAATGAAAGGCTTGATATCATGGCTGCAATTTTCCCTTTTAATTATTTGATTTGGTTATTTTATTATCAAAAAATATAAAATTACCATTTTAACCTTTAAAATCAGTCAACATTATTGTCAAAATCAATTATTTGGTCAACTAACGGTCAAACTAACATAAACCATCTATTTGGACTTCAGCTGCGGACATTTTGAAAGGTTTGATACCGTTGGGGGCAAAGATGAAATGTTTAGTACCACTACTGCAATTTTCCCTTAAAATTATTGAATTATAATAAAGATAGAATCGTTAAAAAAATAATTATCCATTTTCGATAAGTTTAACAACTA
Source organism: Fraxinus quadrangulata (assembly GCA_903798255.1). Taxonomy (NCBI): domain Eukaryota; kingdom Viridiplantae; phylum Streptophyta; class Magnoliopsida; order Lamiales; family Oleaceae; genus Fraxinus; species Fraxinus quadrangulata. The sequence continues at coordinate 34,535 of CAIGRB010110170.1, forward strand.
CCGAATTTACAACATATATACCGAATATGCAACATACCATATATGCAACTTACAAATAAAGTTTTTCAAAGAATTTAATTTACTATTTAATCAAGTATAATGAATTTTGTCAAATGTACATGGATCATAACTAAATAATTGACAACATAATCATGATAATATTGTTCAACTAATTAAATAAATCAAATACATATTGAAAAAAGATATGTTAAATGTACATTCATCATAACTAAACAATTCATAAAAATAATTAAATCTCACAGAACAGACGTGAGGAATACAAAAAAGGAGACGCAAGTTCCCAAAAAATGGGAAATATACCGAAGCACCCTTTCTAAGAAAGGAAAAACAAAAACACTTGTGACATATAAAATATTTGTATTCTATTCCTCATCAACCTCAAAAATATTAAACCAAAAGCAGAGTGGCCCACTTTGACGGACCAACTGCTTTATTTTATCTTCCTATAATTTCCCAAAAACAGGCAAAAAAGAAGAAAGAACTGAGCATGTGCGATAGAAGACTGAAAGAAATGGCAATTGAACCAATAGCTCAACAACATGCAATAGGAGAAAAGATATCTTAAGGAAGAAATAAAAATAACAATAACAATAATAATAATAACAACAACAACAACAAGAAGGTGAACATTTCTGGTGCATTAAGCTGGAAGAGAATCTAATAAATAATAATAAACAACTTCCCTGATTTACATAAATAATTGCTAACTAAACTTTGCATCTGTTTCCATCTGGCTGGGCTTATCTCCCAAGTCATTGACACCATTTTCAGCCCCAGGGACATCCACATAGCCTTTAGCATCTTGCATGCTGATGTCAGTTTCAGTAGTACTAGACGAAGCAGGATCTACAGCAGCGTCATCTGTTCCATCTTGGTCGGTTCCTTTGCTGACTCTTTTACAACCAGAACTTCCACCTCCTCCTCCAAAATCTGATTTCAATTTCCAACAGGACCGTTATAGTTCAGAATTTTTTTTTTTGACAGAATGACTATTAAAAAGAGTTCTACACAGAGAACTTACAGTTGCTGACTCAAGCAAAATAATACCATGCAGATTTAGGCGTACTTTGACCTTTAATTTTGCCTGTTCACCATTTGTGGATTTGAAGGGTCCAATCTGTGCCTCGGATTAGAAAATATCAGAAATAAAAAGATTTCCCAACGAGCAAAAATATATATTCAGTGACATGGGTGACTGAAGCACACAAATAGATTACCATGTAAGTGCTGATCTTTGCTGGTGTCTTCAACTCACTGACATTAGCGTGTTGAACATCAACCACAAAAGTGCCAGATCTGTAGAATGTCAGAGCTTTAACACTAGGTATTGGATTACCCTTGGGGAACACGATGGTGTTCTGCTGAATATCCACAGCTCCATTCAGAGTATCTGCAGCGGATCCTTTCCATGACAAAGCAATGGGGAATGGGAAGCTCGTTAACCTTCAATCAGAAGGTCAAGCAAATCTTAGTACAGATGTCGTGGAGTATTTTATTTCCAATAAGAGATACATTCGTAATAGAGTAGGAGGCAAATGTTCATAGACATAATTACCCATCCTATATCCAACTAAGCATGCAAGAAAACAAATACTCTAAAGAAGAAGGAAAACTAAGAAAAGCCCATTGCAAATGCAATTGATAAATCAGGAAAAAATAAGGAATAAAAGCCCATTGCAAATACAACAGTGATGTGAGATTTCCCATGATTTTGACCTAAAGAATCAGCTTGTAAGATTTTTTCAGCATACAAATAAAACAGAACAGGAAAAAAAAAAAAAGGGGTACATAGCATTTGGTTCAACAGAATAAGCTAAAGATCAAAACTGACTTATACTGCAGTCAGACCCCATATAAAATAAAAGGCATAGCAACGAGTGAACCTATAGGACGAACTATCAATTAACAAGAACCAGTACCTAGAATTCTCGCACTTTAAACATGGGACTAAGAATGGCACATTCTAAAGCAGAGCCTTTGGCAACACACTCGATGGCGTTCATTGTACGCCTGGGCTCCTTTCCAAAGAACTCGGTCAAGGTCTTGATGATAGCAGGAACTCGAGAGCCTGAACCAACAACCTCAACTGCGTGAATATTCTCAACTGTAAGTCCAGCTTGTAATGGAGCCTTTTCCAGTGGTTTCTTCACACATTCCAAAACTGGAACACTGATTAGCTCAAATTCATCTCTCCTAATGAAACCTCTGACGTCCTTCTCGTCCATCAAGCACTCAATATTCAAAAGTGCCTCGGGATTTGCACTGAGAACTTTCTTCAGCTTTTCACACCCAGCACAAAGTCTTAGGCATTCTCTGGCATTCTGAAAGATATCAATCTTATACTCATCCTCGAACTTTACAGCAAAGTGATGGAGAAGAACTTCTTCAAAGTCCCTACCACTAAGAGACCTGTCCAACGAATGGGCTAATATCTTCAGCTGGCCTTTCTTGAATGCTGCAATACAAACTTGCATACTGGCATGCCCAACATCGATAAAAGCAACATTCAGTGGATCATTCTAAGGTAAATCGGACTTATAAATACCGTAAGCTAATGCAGTAGTAGTCTCTTGGATAAGACGAAGAGGGAGCAAACCAGCAATCTTAGCAGCATTATAATGGCTCTTCTCTGAAGATCTGTAAAATAAACGGGTATTCCAATGCAGCAGTTCACTACTGCTACATTCAAATTCTTTTCTGCGATGCTCTTCAAATTTGAAAGCACCATCCCCAAAATCTGGGTGGGTGTAAATGTCTTCATTTCTCCTAAACATCGAGCATGTATCAAGGGATATCCATCAGGCCCTTCGATCACAGAGAAAGGCGATGACTTGAGATCCTGCTGCAGCTCGGGATCTGAAAACTGACTTCCAATTAACCACTTTATTTGAGATACAGTATTTTTTGGGTTCATCGTACTGGATGAAGCTTCTGCCATTCCAAGGAAACGTTGCTTGTCCCCAAAGCATACGACAGCAGGAGTTTCGCGCTTGGACTCATCATTAAGGACAACATCAATTCCTCTTTGCCGTGCAATCGCAACAACACAGCTCTCATTCCCAAAGTCAAAACCTACCACACTCATATTTGCTGAAAATTTCAAATTTGCAGCACAGAATCAAATCTCTAACAAAGAAGGATCCAACCTGAAGAGTAAAAAAAAAATACAGTTTGTTATTTGACATTGATAGGGCATTCAGATTCAGAAACTTAATAGTGAGAAGAGAAAGTTGAACCAAAACTTCTGTTAAATCCAATATTTACTTGATAACTGCAAGCTCAAAGCTTTTTAGGGTTATATACACACAATCGCACAGCCGCACAGGCACAGACAATTAATTCAAGAATACCATTATGCAGTGTGCGCGCACAGAGAGAGAGAGAGATTTCAACAAAATTGAACGTCATTAAGCAATGTCGTTAAGTTCAAGTAGAAGCAAAACCGCAATGACCAAGTAAATCAACTTGAAATGCCATCTTTTAGAATGTACAATCAAACAATGCTGTTCTATTAACTTGCGGTAAACCCAAAGGTAAGTCATTCAGCACGATTTATGTATTAATTCCAAAAAAAGAAAGATCCAAATTAACTCTATTTCATTGTGTATGCTAAATCTTGAAAAAAAATTAAAGAGAGTAAAATGCAATAAATTCTAGTAACGATTTAAGGGTTTTAGATTTACAAGATACCCCAGGATAAGAGAATGGCTGAGACCGAGTGCGCGGGCGGCGTAGGAGATGATTTTCTTGAATTTTCCTCCAGAATACTTTGTGGTGGCGAGGGAGAAGAATGAAGGGAGGGGTTTTAAAAGAGAGGGGGTTTGTGTGGAAAATTCGGTTTGATTTCAGTAAATAAACCACAAAAATATGTTATTGGAAGGTAAATAAATACGTGTTTTTTTAGTTTTCTTCCACTACCAACATCGATCTTTTGCACATGTTATATTGAAGAACTGAAATATGGGTAAGAACATTATTGAAAAAAGGTTCAACATAGTTCTAGAAAACAAAAACTAAGCAAAATAAAAAGTTTTGTTACAAATACTTTTCTCTTTATTCAATTTTTCATAATTCAAAGGTCAAAACTGGCATCACTCATCGTATGCCAGCTTACAACAAGATCTATTAGTCAAAAATTAGTTAGACATGACATATTGCTTCTAAGGCTGCCAGAGTAAACCACAGAGAACTGAACACAACTCAATTGCAAGGAAAAACCATCTCTGCAGACTTTTTAAGCAAAAAAGTTAAATCAAATCCAAAGTAGCACCAGTCTAGGATGAAGAGCTCAGAGCAAGTTGATCGAGATTTGGGTGAGTTGAGAGGTTGAGTTAGGCAAGTGGGTGTCGAGTTGGGCACTTTTTGCCAGAAATGTCAGCCATTTCTTTCCATCCATACATGGGAGTTTACTGTTGATAGTCTAAGCTTCACTAATCCGTGTCCGCGATGTCCTCGGAACTCACTGAATTTCTTCAGACAAAAACCTGTTCTCCTCTTTAATACTGCAGAGAAAATTGATGCTAGTCCAGATTTTGCCGTTCCAGTGTTACTTCTGATCAGTGCCGTATGATCTAATCCAGAAATTTTAAGTTGCCAACTCCATGAAGCTTTTGGCCATTTCTTAGCACCAACTGTTACTTTTAAGCTTAGCCAAACATGCTCTTATGAGATCCAATTGTCTGTTGTTTTCCTGGTTCTCCCACAATGCATAATGGTATGGCACTGTTTTGATATAGCAAACTAAAGATACTGGATGTGATTTAAACTACTGTTCAATTACGTCAAAGTTCAAGACAGTGGATGATCATAACACCTTCTTCTACCTTTCAAGCAGCAAAGATTCACCTCTTCATTTTTGAAACACCCATGCGAACGCCATTGAGCACGAGGAGACAAGTCCAGCGCCTCAACCAGGGGATCAACTGTGATTAATCCCAAGGTAACTGCAGAATGAAAAATGTAGAAAACTGTGTATATTAACTAACAAGTTTGGTTTCATCAAAATATTTTCATGTTGAGAGTAAGTAACGATAAGAATTCTCTTCCAACATTTATTTCTAGTTATTAAATGACCAAAAGACATGCCTACACATAGCATACAACGTGCATATGACAAAAACTTTTTCATTTGAATATGCATCCAGATTCCATAGAGCTAACCAGTCACTAACAAGTAGCACGATCAAGAAGGCTGAGAAGACAGAATCAAATACACATGCTGAAGGTGAAAATCATACCGCATCTGGTTCAAAGAGCTGTTTGTGCACGATCCTCATCAATCTTACCAACCGCTTCAAGAATTGATGAGTATGAAATAAGATCATATTCAAAACCATTTGAATGCATCTCTTTCATCAATTTTGCTGCCTCCTCGAACATTCCAGCACGGCTGAGACAACCAAGAACGGTGTTGTAAGAGACAGCATCTGGTTTCAACTTGGAAAACTTCATCTTTGTGAACATCTCCATTGCTCTTTCAGGCCCAACATTTTTGGCCAAGCCATTCAAAATAATATTATGCGAGTTAAGGTCAGGAAAGCAACCGTTTTCTTCCATAGTTCGAAGCAAGGAATGAGCTTCATCTACCATCCCAGACCTCACCATCCCTGACATCAGTGCATTATAAGCATAGATATCTGGACTGCAACCAAGACTTTTCATCTCATTAAAAAGATCCACAGCCTCAGACAAACGTCCACATTTGCCAAAATGCTTTATCATCACAGCATATACGCGAGCACTGGAGGATCCACAATTCTCTTTTAGTTCTTGAAATAACTCATGGGCAGCTTCATATCGTTTTGCTCTTCCAAGACTGTTGATCAAACTGCAATAGGCGGATGGACATGGAGGAAAACCTTTCTCATCCATCTCCTCAAGAAGTAACAGAGCTTTCTCTACTCTATTTGTCTTGCAAAACCCATCTATGAGAATTGAATAAGTAAAAGAGGTAGGACTAATGCCGCTGGTTTTCATTCTCTCAAACCATGAGATGACCTCAGGCACTGGAGCTTTCCCTTCAAAAAGAGATTTAATAATAGTGTTGTATGTCACTGCATTTGGGATGCATTTCAGGGATTCCATTTCTTCAAAGAGCTTTATAGCATCAGCTAAACGACCTGCCCTGCCTAAAAGGTTTATGACATTGTTTATGAGCACAACATCTGGCTTACAACCATCGCTCAGCATATTTAAAAATATAGAGTAAGCTTCTTCAACCCTCCCAGCTTTACCCAGCCCCTTTATCAATTCTGTATAAGTATACACAGTTGGGGTGCAATCCTTGTCTTTCATCTCCTGAACCAGTTCTATTGCCTTTTCAACCTCACCCAGTTTGAAGTATATCCCAAGTAAAGTAGTATAGATTTTAGCTGTGGGATGAAAACCGTTCTCCTTCATTTCCTCAAACAGCCGAATTGCAGAGTCATCACGGCCTAATTTCCCAAATGCCGATATGAGAGCACTGTATGTTACTGTATCAGGGAAACAGTTACCTTCACTACACATTTCATTATAAAGCTCGTGAACTTTCGCGAGATGACCTTCTTTCATCAGCATGAAAATTATGGAATTGTAAGTGCTCACAGTTGGTTTGCATTTACGACTTTTAATCTGGTAGAAGATAGAGAGTGCTTTGTTCACCATCTTCGCGCTGCCCAAAATTCTCAAAATTTCAGACAACTCGGCTGGGCCAATGAGGCATGAACTCCGGACCATTTCTTGAATGGCCCTCCACATTTCACTAAACAGACTTGCTTCCTCTAGGCAACGAAGTAATGTCATGTAGGTGGTAGAGTCATGCTCAAAATTTCTTCTCTTTCCAGCCCACCTAAAAAACTGCATCTTAACATAGATCTCCACATCTATTTGTAGAACTTCACAAACCAATCTGTGATCAATCTTCATTTTCAAAACCTCCAGTGCCTTTTCTGCATCAGGACCCCACTTAAATATCTTCAAAATCCTTATGAACCTCTCATCCAGTGTCCTTGTGGAGCTGTTCTTACGCATAGCTGGTCGCCGTGAAAGAAAGTTCTGACTTTCATCTCTCGGACTTGTCAAGCGGAACATCTGAACAATTTCATTCTCTGCAATAAATAAACCATAAATCCCATTTTTCACTTCATGACAAAACAATACCTAGTAAAATGTAAAGTTTATGAAAAATTGAAATACAGAACATGTCATTGTTAATGAATCAGTATTGTCTATAGCAGCGATTAATTTATTTATAAATAAAAAAAAAAAAAGAAAAGAGAAGAAAAGCTTAAATCAAACTGCAGAATGTTATTATTCCACGTGAAATTCAAGTAAAAAAAGTTTAACCTGTCTGCTTGATTCTTTCATATAAACAAGATGATGTGGATATTGCTCTCTTTGAAATAATTAACCCTGCTAACATTTTTCCCTTGACGCCTGAAATCAAAAGCTTGCCATTCCATATAAGATTCATGGTAAATTTTCAATCCTCTGACCAAGATGTCATTTTATTCCCGGAACAATACCAACACTGTGCAAAACCAAAGGCAAAATAATTATTCAGATATAATTATAAGAAGCATCAGAAGAATGAGATTGCAACTGTAATATTCATTCTTTTCCACCCATCTTTATTTTGTAGTTATCTATAATCTGCAGGTGATGAAGTTGACATGAATCCTTTTGAAAAATGAAAATTGCCAGTTGCCACCAATTTATTATCTATCGATAATTTTCTCACCTTCATTGAGCCAGCATAACCGAGAATAAAGTAACACAACAGTGAAGAGACTTTTGGAGAAAATCACCAAAAAGTTTTATACACCAAAAATGTCGGTAAAAAAACATGAAAATGGAAGACTAATGCACCTTTTTACACTTTAAAAGGCGCATTTTACTGATACGCATATGCACGAAAAAATAAAGATATGGTAACAGGGGAAAACGCAAGGATATAACAAAAATAAAAATCAACGGAGTAAATTTTTTTTAATGATTTCAAATTATATTTTAGTTCTGCTTAGAGTTCTCGCCTGTTCTCTTCAAAATTACTAAAATGACTGCAAGAACAATTAAAAGTGGCACATGCACAGCAATCCAGCTACCTGGAAGCTAAATTTTTTGAAAAAGAGCTCAATAGAGAATTCATAAAGCTCCTGTTGAATTCGATGGAGAAGAATTCGCAGAGTCCGCAAATTTTAGGGTTCAGCAATTTGAAGAACACGGTGTATTGCAGGCGAGGTCAATCTGATTTGCATTTTGTGTAAATAGGTCTTTGACTTTTATATATTTACACTTGCATCCTCAATCTTTCCTAGGCCATCCCATTTTTGTGCAAAAAGGTTGTCAAATTTGTGAACAGCCACGTGCTTACTAATTCAAATTTTGATAAAAAATTATAAAATATGTGTTAAGAAAAGTGAAAAAGCTAAATCTCGTTAAAATGAAAGATAAAAGTTAATTATTGATTTTAATTTTAATTTTAATTAATTATTTTAGGTAAACTAAACATGGACTAAATTATAAAAGACTCGAACAAGCTAGCAAAATGAGAGAAGTTCATGTTTGTTGGTGCTTATAATTGATTAAAAGTAATGGATCTCAATGAATTGTTATCTAGTAAATAAGTAAAAGTTATTGATTGTACAAAAATGTGCAAAATAAAATAGAGTTTGACCAAATTATAATAAGTCGCTATTTGGTAAAGATTAAAATCAGATCTTTATTAATTTTTAATAAAAGTTGATAAAATGTGTAGTTAATATTAATTGTTGACTTTGATTTAAAATTTTAATTGAATTTTAATCCAAACCAAACATGGTATAAGTTACTAACATTGACAAGCACGGATAAAGCTCATTCGTAAAAAAATAAAAATAAAAATGGCTCATGAGATACACTGGGCATGCTATGGAATTGCCTTGCGTGAACCATTAAAAGTCTGTTTGATTCTCATCAATTGGGAAAAATGAGTTTTAAATAGTATTTTTAGGAAAATATATAATTAAAAAGAAGGAAAAAATTTATGGTATACGTGTAGAATATTTTATTATATAAATATGTGGTTGAAAATGATCATATAACAAATCATAAAATAAATTAATGGATATTAAACAAGCACTAATTCAGACCCCTATTTTGTCCACTTGTATGTGTGTACTCGTTCTCGTAACATGTTGAATGCTAAGTTTAAAAGAGAAGTAAAATATAAAAATCAGCATGTAATTTTTACATTCGGGTTGTATGCTCTTAACTTTATAAAAATTGTATTTTTTTCAAATTCTTCAAAAAAAAGTACTTTTAAAATTCTTTTAACAAATTTAAGTTACTTAGAAGTAACTTTGACCTCTTTCAAGCTTTGCTAAATTGCTTATCTTCAACCTTTCATGCTATATAGAATTTGACACAAAATGGGCACAAATGGGTTCACTTGGAAATAAATTGAATCGAAGGGCCTAATCAGAAAATCACACGTCTTGAGATAAAATTGCGACTGCGTCTGTCAACCAAACGATGTCGTTTCCTTATTCGTCTTCAACAGAAAGATGGCGGGAAAGTTGGCCATTATAATCAATCCTAGGGTTTTCCATTACAGCAAACTACTCCTCCATTTCACCGATGAAAAAATAAAAATTCAATCTTCCTCAAGATGCCGACATACAAGATTAGGGGAATCAATCTGGATTTCCCTTTCGAGGCTTACGATTGCCAGCTCGTTTATATGGAAAAAGTCATTCAATCTCTTCAAACGGTAGAAATAATAACTTTCATTAATTCTTTTTTGTCAGTGTTTGACATTGAAATAATCGATATCTGCTTTGTTGTTTTTACATGTTTAATTACTGGGAATGAACGAGAAATCAACTAAATATTAGACACAATGGTACTTGATGTTAAATGTTATGTTATAATCAACGAAAAGCTGGCATTGGCAATTGGGGTACTTTTAATACAATTGGGCGATCTTGGTTTCCGGGTAGTCTTAATTTGTCTGCGTGTACAAGCAGCCACGAGAAGAAAAGGGGCTCTAATTCCATATTGGATTGACTTAGATTTTGTATATTGATGGTTCTACATTTATCTCGTGAATGCTTCACATGCTGGCCATTACGATGTCATGAAATGCATGTCCTTATCTTTATTACACATGGAAAAAAATACTTATAGTTCTTGGGACTTTTTATTGATCATATCAATGTTAACATCAGCGTGGTGAATATTCATCCCTCACATTTGTTTGTAATTGCTTATGATGGCAGAGGTGTAATGCACTATTGGAGAGTCCAACTGGAACTGGAAAAACACTCTGTCTTCTGTGTGCCACATTGGCATGGAGAAAGAGTTTGGGCAGTTTCTCCACTAATCAGAGTGAGATAAGAAGTCATATCAGTGGAAGCCAACATTCAGATGGATCTTTCCCACAGTCCCAGGGCTCAAAGTTACCCACTATAATATACACATCACGCACCCACAGCCAAATTCGGCAAGTAATTCAAGAACTGAAAAGGACCACTTACAGGTCAGGTTTCTCTGCAATTGCTTTTACAATAATGAACCAATTTTGGCACAGATCTCTGATGTTGTGATTCAGCATGAGAGAAGGGTCTTATATAGTTCAATAAATTGTGTGTTTTTCATCATTCCCACATTTCTGTGTAATTGAATAAAGCAAGAAGCTACATGAAGTAGTATATAGCTAAGAGAATGGAAAGTCGTGAGATAAAGGAAAATACACCAGGGTGGACAATGGATGTTCAGATAAACTAAAGTTACAGAAAGATTTACTTAAAATGTGCTTCTGTGTAAAAACTGGCACTTTCACTTCTTTGCATAGTTGGGTAGGTGAACTTGACGCAATGCCTCACTATATGGCATCTCTTTCAGTTGCTCTTCCATGAGATCATTTTCCTCACTTGTTCACTTCTACTTTTCTACTTTTCCCGCAACAGTTGAGATGGTTAAATGAGACGGTAGAGATATAATGGCACTCAAGTTCTGATTCTTGTGCATTTCTTATGATGTTGCTCTGCTTGACTGGATAGAAAAATGAATTTTAACTACTTTTCAGCACAGCTAAACAGAGGGTATATGTCATATATATCTGATAGCGTGCTGTAATTTCCCAAACAATAAGTAGGTCTTTTCAGAAATGCATTTTAATAGTTGAATCTTGCAAAGCTTATGATTTTCTCAATTGGGCAATGATTTTGTCAGAGCTTCTATTTTTAACTGGTTATGACATATTATTATTGTTTCCTTTAAGACTTTAATTGTTTGAAATTTTGTAGCACTTAATGCTGATGTTGGCAAGTAATCAGACTGTAATATTACTGAAAACAAGACGATAGTCTATTTGCAAATCTTCTGCTGCTGTGGTATTCATTTTGGGTCTTTTAGTGTTATGTCTTTTATTTTAGTGGTTTATTTGGAGCAACCGCGTACTTTTACTGCTTTTCTTTCTGATGCCTTTTGTAGACATGCGTATGTTCATAAAGTTGCACCGACAAACTTTAATTGGCTCCCTATCTGATAAAGTTCAGGCCCAAAATGGTCGTGTTAGGATCTCGAGAGCAATTGTGCATTCACGAAGAAGTGAGTTTACTCCGTGGAAAAGCACAGACAAATGCCTGCCACTCTCTTTGCAAAAAACGCACAAAACGGTACTGTGCCCACTTCTCACGTGTTACAGGTATGTGCACGTTATATATCTTTCTTATGTGTTACACACATAGGACTGTGGGTATAATATACTCAAGAATTCAAGTTTTGGCTAGCTTGATAAAAAATTGCATGCTTTGCACATAAAATGTCACTTAGTATGTTATTTCAAAATGGACCCATTGACCATTTGTTTTTTTTTTATCTATTTTATTCAGTCTGCTAGCTGATATTTTTCATTGAAGAGTGCTCCAACTACATAATGTTATAAAGTAGAGATGAAATTCAACATGGCTTGCTTGTATGCTCTAGTGCTGTGCTGTGATGCAATGGAAGCATGGGTAGTTATTTCCATTACCTAAATGAGTAAGGGTGTGTTTGATAAGATTAGAATTTGTTATGGGATCTTAAGGAGCTAGTGAATCTTTGTTATCTACCTTTTCCTTTGAAGTATCCAGGGTGTTTCGTAAGGATATTAATGGGTTCTGCATATTGAGCCATTTGGGCTTAAATGTAATAGAGTGAATTCCTTTGTTATTAGTAAATGTAAAGATTCTCCGATAGTAAAAGGCCACAATGGTTCCTAGTAGTGTGTAAGATCTCGATGGATGTCGTGGAAAGTTTCCCTATCTTTTTGTTGTAATAACTAGTTCATTTTTGTAAATCAAAACAGTACAAGTGTTTGGTTCTTCACATTTCCGTTGTAAGATGGTATGTTTTCTAGATAACATTAGATGTCTAATAATGCAAAATATGTTCCAGAATAGAACCTATATGTTTCTGAGTAATTTGTGAAGTGTTTCACATGATATTATTTCATCGTATTGCAAAATATCTCATCTCCGCCTTTGCATTCTTTTAGAATTTGTGAAGAATAATCCTGGTCTTGGAGATGATCCTATTGACATAGAGGACTTGGTCAATATTGGAAGAAGCTGTGGACCGTAGGTTTTCTGGTCACCCTTATCATCTATAACATTGAATTGGTAAAACTAAGGTTGCAAATGATTGTTTGTTTATTTTTAGGTGCCCTTACTACTTGTCACGGGATCTCCACAAGGCTGTTGACATCTTATTTGCACCTTACAACTATCTTATAGATCCTGGGAACCGAAAATCTCTGAATATTGAGTGGAACAACAGCATCCTCATATTTGATGAAGCCCACAATTTGGTATGCGTGAATGCATCAACTCTGGTTGAACACTTTTTGTTTTTCCTGTTCCAGCTGATATTCAGATATTCATTTTTGCTTTCAAAAATTATGATAAAAACTTGAGTTATCAATTATCAAATAACTTCAAGCACTATGGAGTTGATGCACTCAAGTACTGGCAAATTGACTATCTTCTATAAGTGCAGGAAGGCTTATGTGCTGATGCAGCCTCTTTTGATCTGCCTTCTAGTCTTCTGACCGCTTGTATTTCTGAAGCAAAAACTTGTGTAGACCTCTCTATTTCTAGGAGGGAAAAGTCAAGTGATAAGTCAAGCAATCCAGATAACTTCGCTGTTCTTAGAGGTAAAGTGAGCTTTTGCCTTCAATGATTGAGAATAGTTGAGCCAGTGCATAGGAAAAATAGGGTATATTTACATAGATGTTGAAGACAATATTATATATTGATAGAAAATTACTTCAGTTTGTACACAAGGAAGTGTGTTGAAGACAATATTTAAATGAATACGAGTCACTCATGGCCTCTATCTAATGGTTTAAACTTTTAGATGAGATGGTTAACAATTGATATATAAACATATTGGTGGATAGATAAATAGGACATATCAATTGATCGGAATTCAGAACTGCCGGGACATTTTATATGTGTCCTTCATCAAGAAAGATGTATGTCTCATGTTCCTGAAGCTCCCCCTCAAGCTGAAAAAATATACATCATTTGTGGCCAGCTTGATACTGATATACTCAAGTCTAAGCCACCCAATGCTTTGCTATGTAAACTGGTGCTCACCTGTCTTAACATGTGATTTTTGAATCACCTTATGCAATATTTATTCTTGTAACAAATGGAGATTTACTAAAATATGTTTCAATCCTTTGGAAACAATATTAGATGCGAGGTTAATAGCAACTTATTGTCAAAATACAAATGCAAAGGGTTTGCAATATCCAAGTTCCTTCAGAAATGCTTCAAATATGCAACACATAAGTAGTGTGTCTCTTTGCTGCATACGGATATTCAGCACTTGATCTACCTACACAGTTTTTTTGTTGTTCCTTCAACACACAACAGTAACCAGCTGTGGATCTGAAAACTGAGAATGATTTCTGAATAACGCTTGTGTACCATATAAAGCAATTTAAAGCTTACTATTTATTGTTGCATAAAGAAGGAAGAAAAGAAAACTATTCAATTTAGGGTATCGAATGACTTCAATGAATGAGCCACTAATTACAGATAAGATGAATACAAAGTCAGTTTCACACCAAAGGGTATCCAACATCAAATCCCAGATGATATGGACCATAAAATTTGTCTGTTACTGCAAAGACTTCCTAGCACTCCTCCCAAGCAGTTTATCGTTCCTGGCTTGCTTGTGATAGACAGAAATGGTTGAGCTTCAAGTCCCTTGGTCAGTATGTCAATCAGCTGCCTTTATGAGGATATTGAAGGGGTCCATACTAACCCACTGTCCAGAAATGACGACTAAATCAACATGCATTTTTTTTGTCATGTTGAAGTTGATTACAGGCTTTATTTTTGCCCGAACTTCTTGTCATGTTTAAGTTCATATAGACATACCTCTCTGGCATGTATTGCCTAAGCAGTTTCTTCAGTGAGCACATCCTGTCAGATTCTAAATCACTACCTGCAGGTTAGCACAAAATTGTGAAAAGAACCAAAATTCTGGCAACCTAAAATTGAAGCTGTCAAGTTTATTTTGAGGTGAAATATAGCATCAGACAACTCTGCAATTGAAGATACGAAAATCGAGATGCCCTATCCAGGAACATCCAAAAATTAGAAAAGAGAGCAGGCAATGTCAGAGAAAAGAGAATAATGAGGTGAACCTTACTATACGTTCTTCATGAATGAACAGAACTTCAAGGTGATCAAGCATTGTGTCAGACTGACAAATGATGATGCCGGCACCAAAGAATGTATTCTTGAAACATCACTGCTCTTCATGTTTAATCTTAGCATGGGTGGTTAGAAAAATATAAATGCATTCATGAGACCCCATTGACCTGGAAACGAGATTTTGTTTTCCTGAATAATGTCTTTAGTGTGCTATTGCTTGCTTTCCCTTAAGCTAGATTATTTTTTATTTAATTGTGCTTTTCCTGCAGCACTTCTTTTGAAGCTTGAGAAGAGAATATCCGAGGTGCCTATTGAATCCAAAGAATTGGGTTTTACAAAGCCTGGGCCGTATATTTATGAGCTACTTGCTGATCTAAATATCACTCAGAAAACAGCCACTATGCTGATTGATATCACTGAGGAAGCATGTCTACTTCTCGAGGAAGGTACAAAACCGCCACTGCCTTGGCATTCAATATCTTACTCTACGATATAATGTATTTAGAATATGAAATCTGTAGTTTTTTCTCATACCGATGCCATGAACTCTCTCTCTCTCTCTCTCTCTCTCTCTCTCTCTCTCTCTCTCTCTCTCTCACATACATCTGTTTTGTTAAAGCAGACTAAATTTTGTACTCTAAATTTTGGTACTAGTTTATTGTTGATCTGGTAATATTTTGTATCTGATCCACTAATTTTCTGGTCATACCATCAGACACAAATGTCGTTGATGCTGGAGGATCTCACAAAACAAAGGGGACAGTTTGTAGGTTGGAAAGCATGGGTGACATTCTTAGAACGATTTTCAGAGATGGTAGTAATGCTCATGCCAAATACTATCGTGTGAGTTTGGAAATCAATATATATATATATTTTTTTTTGTGTTGTTAGAACTCCCCCTGCCATTTTACATTTTATCTTCAGAGCTAAATTTTATTGTTACTGATTTAGATCATTGTCTGATGCAAGTCTTCGACTCTTGACACTTTTTTAGGTTCATATCCAGGAAGTTGAAGCAAGTGCTGTAGATGTCTTTAAAGGTTGTACAAAGTTTTTTATCTGATATTATTGAAGAACTTTCTTTTACGCATGTGTTGAATTATTTTAATGAAGTTCTTATGTTCTCACAAGTCGCAAGAGTAGGGCATAACTTAAATTTGCATAATACTATGTTTACTTCTCGTGGCCTTGTGAAATTAATCATACAATGAATATATTTGTTTAAACTTTAAACAGATCACAAAATGTTGAAGCATATTGACTAATAGCTTTGCTTTCCAGCTGCAATGAATCCGAAGCCTGTGTGGGGTATGTGTTTTCTGGAAGTGACATGAAACTCTTTTTGAGTAGTAATTGTAGAGTTCAGTAAATTCCAAATTGTTGACATGTTCTCATTTGTTCATGATAATGAAATTGGAAAGGAAAGAAAAAAAATGAAATAACCTGTAGCTCATCCACATAATATTTCGAGTTAACAAGCTGTGTTAACTGTCAAAAATCTGAACTAACGCAGCTTTCTTACTGTTGTCTATCTAGATTCAAATGTGTGTTCTATTGTAAGTTTTATCTGTTAAATACTCCGTACACCTCTGTATTTCTTAATATTCATTTGACTTTGGATGATGCAGGGAAGTCTTCTCGAATACTGAGCTGGTGGTGTTTCAATCCAGGAATTGCCATGGAGGAGTTCTCGAGGCGAGGTGTTGGATCCATCATTTTGACATCTGGCACATTATCACCTCTGGATTCATTTGCCGAGGAATTGAAATTGTAAGTTTCTCTTATCCGGGCTGTTTTTCTTTAGAATCAGATTCTTTCTTGGTTTTGAAGTATGCAACATTTATGTTAGTTTCCTTTTTTTGCAGAGAATTTCCTGTTCGTTTGGAGAATCCTCATGTTATAACAGGGGATCAGATATGGGCAGGAGTGGTACCAGTTGGGCCATCTGGCTATTCTTTTAATTCTTCTTATCGCAGTCGTGATTCCGTAGAGTACAAGCAGGAACTTGGCAATGCCATTGGTATGCATTTTATTCCACAAATTACAATATTTTGAGAAATTAGGAGTTTGGAAAAGCATAGTGCAAGAGCTGTACTACAACATGCAGCAAGTATTTATTTGACAAGATCTCTAAAACTTAAATTTCATGCTTCAGTAAATTTTGCTCGTATTGTGCCGGATGGTCTTCTTGTATTTTTCCCATCTTACTACCTTCTGGATCAATGTATAAGCTGCTGGAAAACTGCGGTAAGACATATAACACTGAAGAATAAATGGTCTGCTGTGTATTTCTTTTTCAATGACCATCTTTCATGCCTTTTAGGGTAATGGAAACTTAATAAATTCCAGTACAATCTGGGAAAGAATATGCAAATTTAAGTTGCCGGTTGTGGAACCCAGGCAATCTTCACTCTTTCCTTTGGCAATTGAAGTAAGTACTGCAAATACAGATGTCTTCTGTCATCTGTATTACCTTATAATGTCGTCAGTTAACTCTCAGCTGTTCCACTGCTTTATTATCTATCTTCTTGCATTTTTCCGTGGATCAGGAATACATGACAAAAATAAAAGTCAAATCAACTTCTGGGGCAGTATTTTTTGCAGTCTGCCGTGGCAAGGTATATCCTATGTAACACAACAAGTTTCTTGCGGCTTTACTGCCATTTGGTTTTAGATTTATAAATGTGAATTGACTTTCAGACTTGGGGCTTTTGAAAGTCTTAAATATGTAAACCTAATGTACCTATACAGAGTATTCTGGTGTATATCCTATGCTGTTACTTCCTGATAGAGCATGATTATGGCGTATGTATGTGGATAATGATTGCTGTAGATAACATGGCTATTAGGTTTGTGTATATTTGATGGGTCTGAAAAAGAACAAGAGTTGTGTGTTACACGCTGATTAGTGGAACTGTACACAACATCTTTTGGAAGTCAAAATGATTTATTTTGATCTATTTCGTGTCTCTTGCTTTTGGGCAGTTTTGTATTTTGAACTTTGAGTCTGCATGCTGCAACTCTAAAGTAGTTCTCTATGGATATAGGAGCAAATGAATATGCTAATGAACGACATTCAATACTTATGATGTTGATTTGTTGACCTGCAACTTGTAAGCAATGTTCTAAATTAAAATATATACTTTCACACAAAGTTGCATTTTATTGCCATTGAAGTGCAGAAGAACAATGAGAATATCATTAATCTGTTTTTGGTCAACCGAACAAAGTATTGGTAAGTATAGCTAAAAACCTTCAAGTCGTTCAGTTAGTAATATATTCGGTTAGAGTCTCGAGTACAATTATATTTTCAGAAATACTGTTACTTGGTTCATTTTCTTCTTTGAGTTATTCTATGCACGTCCAGAAAATGTCTTTGACGCATTGCTTTATTGAAGTTGTTAGTTTACACTAAGTGGCATATGCTTTTGTTGATGCAGATGGTAACACTTTTGTCGCTTTTCAATCATTATATTGTTTTTGTTTATGTGGAGGTCACTTTTATAGCTTTTCGATCATATATAATAGGTGAGTGAAGGATTGGATTTTGCTGATCACGCGGGTAGAGCAGTGGTCATCACTGGTATACCATTTGCCACCAGAACTGATCCTAAGGTTTGTTTTACTGTGCCTTTTTCCCTTCAAATCTGTTCCCGTGAATTTTCAATGCAGGATAGTCCACTAATTTTAAAGATGTGGAAGGTTCTATCAATCTTCTTCGAGTGCTAGTTTTTTATAAACCTGACTTCTCTAGCTTTGATGGACATACTTCTGGTCACTTTTTCGACTAAACATATGGTGAATATGTCATTTCCTTTTTCAGTGCACAAAACCGAATCTCATAGAAAAAAAATGATATACACAATCCCAATCCATTGCTAAGATGGAGAAACCCTGATTGTGGGATCCCTCTGTCAATACAGAAATAAAAGTAGCAAGAATCAATTGCCATTTGTGATGTTCGCTTCCATCAATGAACAACATGAACAAGAGATAGACATCTCTACTTTTCCCTTTCCCTTTCCCTTTTCATATTAATATTTTTTAGACAATTCTTCAATGTTATATGGTGCAAGACAGGTTCGTCTGAAACGTGAGTACTTGGATCAACAAGCACAGTCACAAAAGATAGGCTGCAAGGTAGTATTGAACTAGCAAAATGAAATTATGATATTTTACGAAAAACTCTATTTTGTCAACATTAATTTGCTACTAATATTGTTGTGAAGTGACAGGGTCTGTATGGAGAAGAGTGGTACACTCAACAAGCATCACGAGCTGTAAATCAGGCTGTTGGTCGAGTCATTCGTCATCGCCATGATTATGGAGCAATTATATTTTGTGATGAAAGGTTGTTGCCATCAATTATCTTAAAGTCGATCCTCAAATTGTCACCAAGTACAATTTATATTGTTATGTGAGAATGTAGATATGTGGTTTTTTTTTTCACTAAAAAAGTAATTTGGTTACGTTCAATTCTTGTCTATCTACATGTCTAAATGTTTTACCTGTAAATGTTTTATTAAACTAAAACAATCCTTCAATTACTGGCATTGTAAAAATTCAAAATTGTGGTACATTACTGCTTAGATCATAGGAATCTTGAAGCATGACAACTGAAAGTGGAAAGTGTTTAATTGGGATACGGAAATGTGACTAAATAGGGCCTAGTTACTTTTCGGGGAAGATTGGAATGAGGGAGGGGAAAAGTATCCAATGAATTTAAGAATTGAATGAGGAGCCTATGAGGTGAAAATCTCATGTACGTTACAATTGAGTGGCAACTTTTCCTCCCCCACCCCCCAAAAAAAATAAAAATAAATAAATAATAAAAATTATAATAATAATGAAAACTCTGCCTTACATAAAGTTGTCAGGGTACTATTAACCTCTGGTTTGAAATCACTACTTTATACCAGTACTGGGCATAATTCATAAGAACATTCTTCGGCCATGCAGAGGTAAGGAAGTACCTTAAATGCCTTTGATCATAATAGTAATTTTCTTATATCCGAGCTAGCAATCATGGGTAGTGTTATCTACATTTTGTATTGTGCCTGATCTACTGTATAGTTCAGGATATTATTTGTCAGTGATGTAATTTGTTACTCTCTCCCCCAATTTTGTCAACATATATTACTGCAGCTCGTGTATGTTTCTTCATTTTACTTCCTGTGTCAAATAGGTTTACAAATTCAAGTCGTCAGTCTCAAATATCACTATGGATACAGCCTCACGTCAAAGTACGGTTTGTGGTTGTTTTACAGGCTTTTCTTATTCTCCTTTTTCCTCCCATTCGTTAAAGTTCTGTGCACTTCTGAATGCAGTGTTACACTAAGTTTGGAGATGTAGTTTTCACGTTGACTCGTTTCTTTCGAGATGCTGGAGCTGGTAGCCCTACAAAACTAGAAGTAGCACGAGCCGAAGATCATGGTTAAGCCCTTGCTTACTAGTCTATATATATGCATTTTCTGATGCTTGTTTCAATGTTCCTATTTTCTTCTTTAATTGCTTTGCTTAGCGTTTCCACATTCTTCTTTTTTTAGCTGTCAATTCTATTCATGTCATATATAATGGGAGGTACTTCTTTTCCGTTCTCTAAGATAATCAACAACCCCGCTTGGTATACATTCCTCTAGTGAATCGAAAATGGATATGCTTATACTTGGCAAAGTGTGCCTGTAACTTTATATAGGTTCTTTCATATGATTATACTGTAATAAATGGCTCCCTTAACTTTTGTTTTGACGAACTGAAATTTTGTGTCTGTTAATGTACTTTTACTGATCTAACAAATGAAAGAAGGAAATGGACATGTGGATATTATAGCATAATCTTTGGAAAGAAGCTCTTTATAAGTTTAATATGAATTGAGTAGCCTATTTAGCTTTCCC
This sequence comes from Fraxinus quadrangulata, assembly GCA_903798255.1. NCBI lineage: Eukaryota > Viridiplantae > Streptophyta > Magnoliopsida > Lamiales > Oleaceae > Fraxinus > Fraxinus quadrangulata. Next base: position 55,122 of record CAIGRB010110170.1, read on the forward strand.
AATTCACAAAAAACAATATGTTCTAAAGATAAACAGTCTTTCAACAGCATTTTTGGCTTAAATAGGCACCTTATATTTTGGTAACTAAAGCTCAAGCATGAAGGAGATTGTAGTTTCTAAACTTCGGGAATGTTCAAAGATAGATGTGAAAAATGGGAATGTGATAAAATCTCATGAGGTATTCTTGCAGGAAGCTTAGGCCAATTGTCTAGGCGATAAAAGTTGAGAAGGATGATTGCATCAGTTCATATTTCATGGGCCTTCTTGTATGTGACATGAGAATTCTTTCCTGAAAATGCTCCATTTGTGTCTCCTTTTAATATTCTATGTAGTTGCTTTTGCATGAGCATTTAAGGATTATTTGTAAAGGTGGACTTGAGATTCTCTGATTTTATATTTTATGGAAATTTGATTTCTATAGTTTTAAAGTCCTGCACCATTTACTAAGTTGTCCCCATACATTCTATAACTCCTCCAGAACAAGCTAAACAGATTCTTATGGTTGGTTATAAGTTTATTCAACTGTATGTTTATGCCATTTCCAAATAAAAGTGAAATGTAGTATGTATATCTGTTTGTTTGGAATAGGCCCCCCTAGATTACTCATGTAATTTTTTTAGATTATTTGGTAAAATCGATCCGTACATAAAAATAAATATTTTGCATTGTTTTTCTTGATATTTTATATTTAATGAGAATTCTGAACAATACTTTGTCATCTGCAGAAACTATAAATAGGTCAAAAGGCTCCCAACTTTTGAACAAACTTCACCTTGATAGACATCTTGCTCCCATGGTAAATTTTAATTGGTCATTGTTACTTCTTTTCTATCATAATAATAATCAACTAACTTGGTAATCTTTATCCTCTTTCGTGATTATGTCCTCAGACCACATCCATGGCTGCAACTTGTTCTTTGAAATCTGTGGCCTCTTCCTGCCAAGTCAAAGGAGACATCTTATCTAACAAGCTAACAGGAATACTTCCTGCCAATCGCTCATCTTTAATGTCAGACAAGCTTGTTCAGGATTCAGCTTTGAAGTGTTCTACTAATTTGAAACATTTGGATAAAAAAAATTTAACCACTGGACTGAATAGCACACAATCTAAGAAACAGAAAATAGTTAAATTGACCCCAGAAGTATCGTTGGATGATAAAGATAATGAACTGCTAGCACCTTATGCTTCGAAGAAGCATAAATTGTTTATAGAAGGACCGGATCAAACACAATTTCGTAAGTCTGTTGAGGACTCTACTTATTCAGCAGAACAGAAGTCTCCACAATTTTCTAGGACTGGCAGCTCTCAGAATCCTCAAGCTACTTGCAATGCTGTGGAGAAGAGAGGATCAGCTTTTCTGGTCCAGGTGAAGTACTTTGATCCCTTCGCCGTTCTATTTCTGTGTGGTGTTTGCAGAGTCTCTACAGAATTGTGTTTAACCTGTCCTGATTACGCATGCAATTGATTTGCATTTTGCACAAGTACATTATTTGCCTAATCATACGACTATGCAGCGAAGAAATTATTAGAGGTGTAAATGCCTAATACATTAGGCCAGTGGCGGAGCTAGGATTTTCGAACCTGTTGTTTGCAGCCACAAGCAGTAACCTTTCCCACCAAGCTATACAAACATTCATGTAACTAAACTAAAATATGTGTTATATATATATTGAAAACATTTTAGAAAATATTTAAAATGTTGCCGGGGCGGTTGCCCCTCCCCACCCTCTATTATATTAGCAATAAAATGAGAAAAGTTTTCATGATTCTAAGAAATGAAAAACGTAAAACACAATCTATCAATTAGAATCTTTCAAGAAAATCAAAGAGCACAGCTAGTTCCAACAGAGTGATTTTGAGCTTTCGCGTTCTCTCTTCCCCCACAAAGTTAAATATGATCAATAAGTGCTACATTCTTGGAACATTCTATTACATATTTACATTGATGTCTGCGTTAATGACCCTAGTGGTGTCATTAGGGTGTCTGTCATAATAATGAGTGTTGTTTAGTTTGAAAAATTAGTAATGGATACTAATGGCTTCACGAAAATTCAGAAACATTTTATGTATATGAAGCCGGGAACTTATTGAGGTGAACAAATGGCATTTAAGCAACCTCGGGATGGCTTGGCCCAAAACTTTTATTTTTTAAATTTGCTTTTCTTGTAATAACTCATTTCTGTCAATATTTGGCTCTTTTGCTGGAAGTTGAGATCTCTAAAACTGCATGACTTACAGGTCCGCGAAAAGCTCACTGATGCAGAATATATGGAATTTGTGGGCTTTATGAAGGCGCTAAAATCTAATGCATTGAAAATACGCCATGTTTTGCAATCTATTGCAAAATTATTCTCTCTTCCAGACAGGCTCTCGCTACTGTACGGGTATGGAGTTAACATGTGATAATTTCCTTATTGGTACATTTTTGTTAGGCATACTGTACTAGTCTTATAATGATTACATTGATAGGTTTAGCTAACTACATTGATTGAATCAGTTCAGAGTTTAATTAAAACAACTTAATTGGTCACCTTAGAGATACTCCCATCTCCTTTAGAAAGATCTCACGTACTAAATTTTTCTTTTTCATTGTTGACAGATTCAAGGATTATGTTCCTGCAAAATATAAGTCTTTGTATGAGCGGTACTTGGGGGCTAATCATGAAGCAAAGTAAGGAACTTTTGTCCCAAGTGCATAGACATTTTATATTCACATTTCTAAACTGATGAAGATTCTCTCCTAGTATTATGAAAACTCCTTGAGATTAATAATTGATTATAAATAAAGTTCTGATAAGATAAAAGTGGTAGTTCCTTTTCTGTCTGTGTAAATACTAACTGCTCTCTTAAGAATTAAATAGCAATCATGTAGAAAAAAATCACCTGATGAACCAATTGACTGCCTCTGACAAAATTTATGGTAATTCCATGTGCTAATTTCTAACATCAAACTAACCCTTATCCCATGTAAACTTGGGGTTGGCAACATGATTTCCTTTTCGCCACTCTATTTGATATTTGATAACTAGATCCTTAGCAGTCTATCTCTCAATCTTCAAACCCGTTCTATTAAGATCATGTCGCTCTATTTAAACCACTTCAGTCATCATTTTCTTGATATATGCTAATTTTCGAGAATATACTTTTTTCTAATGATTAGGATTGCTGTGTATATGGCTGCTCTTGTTTCTGAGCATCAACATTTACTGTTTATCAAACAGAAGTTGTATTGGAAGTGTATCCAGGAAAGAATGACCCATTATATAAACATGTGGCTCGTAGAATCTTATCAATGATTGGGAAATTAGTGTAGTGAAAGAACGTATCAGAAAGAGAAATAATTAACTGGAAGGGGAATGAAAGGGAAAGATGACGACTTATCTTTTGATGCACTAGTACACTTTCAGATGTTTCTCAGATGAATAACGAATTTGTATTCAATAAAATTCTCGAAGTAACTTACAATCTGAAGTACCTGAAATGCTAAGCTACATAACTATGTTGCATCCCGACTTCATTTGCAGAGTACCTGACAATAGCATTCCTAGAGAATTATAATTTTGCCTATCCGTGATGGATAAAGCTTGGTTTATTGCAGTATTTGTCTGCCAAGGGGATTCCAGTAGCATGGTACGTGCTGTTCCATAGCAGTATTTCTTGTATAATCTTACATTATGTTTGTTGCAGTAAAGAAGTTGAAATATTTTCTATTATAGTGTGTATACAAACGTGCTCTTAATGTTCAGTAGAAAAATGCATAAATTGAATTGTAGCCCCTGTCGTGCAGTGGTGTTTGCTGCTATCTGGTGCTAAAGATAGAGTGTTGAGTAGCCACGGGTGAACGAGCAAGAATTTGAGATGCAAAATTTCAATTCAAATAATATTCCTTCTAATATTGTATCAGTTAGCGAAGCAGAGTTGAGGTATTGCGCTTATAAGCCCATCTCGGTCTTTTCATTGTACAAGTTATTTTACATTCATATAATGTTTTTTTAGATGTATCATTGTTTCAAACAAGAAACCACATTAAATTGTGATTTATTTCATGAATCCTGTATATTAACCTATTTGCCATTGAAGAGGTTCTTGCTCGTCGGTAGCAGTTATTTCAACCACTGCATAAATTCAGAAATAGGAACTCTTTTTTAAATTTTATTCTCGATATTTTATGATAATGAAAATGATAACATTTTTGTGTTGCTATAGCCAGTATTCTAAAAAGCGTAGCGAGGTGTGGATATCAAGTTTCGGACTAGGCGAGCCTAGACAATTTCTTATTCAATATTATTTTAAATTTTTAAATCAATCTAAAAATCATTTAATAATTAAAGAAAAAGCGCGACTAGGCTCGAAAAAAATTACAAAAAATAAAAGAAATAATTAAAAAAAAGTGCGAAAAAGCATGAGTGACGTTTTGCACTCACTTCTCGCCTAGGCGTTGTTTAGAACACTCGCTATAGATATAATGTTAAATTTTTAGCTTTGGCTTTTTGTTGTGGGCTAGCAGGCTTCTGCGTGTCGGATCCACTTTTTTTTGAAAAAAAAAAATGTAAAGAGTTACTGACAAACAAGAATTTAAAAAAAATGTAAAAAGTTACTGACAAACAAGAACTTATTTCTAATTTTAATTAATAGAAATTAATTATTTTAGAACTTAATATAGGCGAAATTATAAACAGTCACGACAAAATACATTTAACTCAATCAAGCTTTTGAAGTTCTCATAGTCAATGGTAGTTAAACAATGGACGGGTTGAGATCCTTGTTGGTCTTGAACTTTATATGGTGCTTGCTAAAAGTCTCAATTTTAAATTGTAAAAAAATATATATATATATATTTTGAATTTTCTCCACCTTTGCATCATCTTTAGGGATGTCAAAATTTCATGCCTCGAATTGTAGATGAAGTTTAGATGGAGAACATGGTTATCAAATTCTTTGAATCCTGAATTTTTTTATTTTTATATATTTTTCAATTTAAATCTTATTTAAAAAGTAAAGACTAAAATAAAAATAAATAGAATAATTAAACAGAACGGTAAATAAAGATTTTTATCCTATTTTGTCTTGCTCTCGTCTCATTCTTAGTAGGTCCTTTGTCATACCTATCCATGCTGATCATAGAAGTTCTTACATTTTACACGGTGCTTGCTAAAGATTCATAAATTTTTAAATTATAAAAATTTGGACGACTTGCCATCCTAGTCACTAAATAGATTATGTTAATTCCAACTATTGATAAGTCGGATTGGCAAATGGAAGTTTGATGTGTTTGTCTACACACTCAAGTCTACCTTGACAAAAAGAAATTGAGATTCAAAGTAGGTGAGAAAAGCCAGATTTCCATTTAAAAATAAAATAAAATTGTTGACCTAAGAAAAAATAAAAATTATATAGAATGGGCAAGTAGCTAAGAAAATGGTGATGAGAATTTCTCAAGAACACATGCTGTATCACCTGCCTTAAATTATCTCTCTTCTGTATCCATTATTTTAAAGTTTATTAACACTCTTTCTCGTGCTTATTTTCAAACATAGCACCAGAATTTGTTCCCTTAATTCAATTATAAAATAGATAACCTTAGAGATTCCATGTTCAATTAATATGTACATAGGATTCCATTTATATAAATGTATTGTCAAGCTTTGACCTGAAAATATAAAGAAATCACGTTCGATACATTGAACTAAATCGATTTATTTTCTTCTTTTCGATGCTATCACAAGCTTGAAAAATAATTAATGATTATCTACCAGCAATAAATTAATTAATGATTATTTAATGGTGAATTTAAGTGTGTAGAGTGGTAGATTTGCAGATATTCCTACTCACACAGTTGTCGAAATTTCTGGGTATTAAATAGGTTTTAAAGGAGGTCTCATGTCCAATTAATGAATTAATTAGATGATAATTCATGTCAATGTGTATTTTTATCTTTTGTTATGATTGGTAAATAGATATATGTGAATTGGAATAAATCTCAGAATGTATATGTCGGAAAATAAATACAGAAAATCCATTTATAATGAATTGTTAGTAGGTACAAATTGATCTATGTCAAAGGAAATAGGAGTTTTCTCGTATAGTGAATTAGATTGGACTCGATGTTACTAAACGAAGTTCATGAAAAATTGTAACAAATTTTGTTCTTATATCTAATCCATTGTATCGAATATTTCGTTCCATCATTTGTGTCACTTACCAATTATGATGTTTTTTTGTTTTTTTTATTTTGAGTTAAAAAAAATATAAAAAGGGATATCCTAGCTGGATTATTTTTTGCCATTTACGAGTTACTTCAACATCAATACAGAATAGTCAACAAAAGAGAGAGTCAATTGTATCCAAGGCATCATACCTGCCAAGAAAATGAAATCTGTAAAGCATCTTCCATTTCTTGTAAATCAAGAACAAAAGAACAGCAGCATATAACAAATTAATTTTGGTTCGACTACACGAATTGTTTACACGACCCGTTCGCTAAATTCCTTCGAAAAAATCTAACGAAAACGATACAAGAAGAAGACATCAAATGAAGGATTAGCTTATGATGATCAAATCATTAATTCATTCTTCTCAAAGATTCTTGATGGAATGGCAAAACGAGCCGAAAAAGATCGAGAAAGTTCATCGGGATTTGCCCACATTGAGCCCTGATCAAAATTCTGTGCATAAGAATATGGATCATAAGCGAATCTCATTGAATTTGAGTCATTGAACTTTCTTTTCTTCTCTTTCTTGATCTTCCTCCATAACATTGTCCAAATGGGAGCTTTCGAGTTGTTTGCCAACAAATCATACGGCTTGAATCGCTCATAGCAGTCTCGACTGGAGTCCAGTCGACAATCCCGTAGGACGTCGTCGTTGCAAGAGCAGCACCAATTTCCAGCACCCATTGTGAAGAGAAAACCAGTAGTGTAGTGAATTTTGTGTGTGGGTATACAGGGAGTTGGAGTTGGTGTTTTATAGAAAAGGAGAATAAATGCATGGATGGACTAATTATAGATTATCTCTGACTTTGTACACTTCTCAGTCAATTCTTTTTTGCTTGTGAACGAGTGTGAATAATAGGCCAATAGGGAGGATGGGCATGTGACTTTTTCAATTTTCAGGGGCAAACTTGTCATTTGGTTCAAGTTTGATTATATTTTGGCAAAGTTGCATTATAGTCCCAACTTGTTATCGTAATAGCAAGTTCGTCCCTACCTTTAACCACTTCTCAACGACAAAAACTATCCAAATCTCCATCAAATTGCCCTTCCCTGGCCAATTTTACAATCGGGGCTAATACCCATAAATCTGTCAATTGGGCTAACATCCATAAATTTAACAATTTAAAGAAGATTTGATCGGTTGACAAAGTCCCACTTCCCTTTCATTTGTTACCTCTAGGTGCTCTTGTCACAGGTCGTGCCTTGTTGCCTCATCATTATGCAATCACAATACGTAAAAATGACTAAAATGTAAAATTAACGTTAGAAAAAAGTAAAGAATACGTTCAAACGATATATTTAAAATTTTTCAAGAATACGATGAAAAAAGTTTGAGACATAAATATGACAATGTGCAAAAAGGAGCAAAGATTGAAATCATTCGTTGCAATCATTTAGCAACTTGATTGAGCACCTAACTCATTTAGCTTGGACGTGATATTACAAATGTTGACCTTCAAGCGGATGAGATCTATCCAATCATACCATGCAGGGTCGTATAACTAAAAGTTGACTAGAATTAATTTCTAATGGAGTGAGATGCAACTTGATTGTTCGAACAACTCTCATTATAAGTATCCCTCTGAATATTTCATTTACATATTAATTATTTGATATTGATACTTATCATACTCTTCGCTAATCATAAGATCAAATTGACCTTTTGATTGAAATTTCTAAATTTTCCTTGTCAATGGTGTACTTTTCCGATAATTATATTTACATCACATTTTTAATTATTCACGTCGCATTTTAATTATAATTAAAGTCATTAATCTTTTTTAGTTATATCCATTATTTTCTAACACTTTTCTATGCATTTTTATTTTTCAACATTTTATCGATTAGCACATTTCGCATTCAATAATAATTCTCGTTCAAAAATCAATTAGGATGACGTCAAACGACTTATACTCTCGTCATATTGAAGGAAAAAAAACAATAAATGCAAAAAGCGTCACAATGTACTCTTCGCTCAATTTAGAGCACACAAAACCAAATGTTTGACATAAATCATTTTCAAAGACGGGAAGCACTAAGTAATTAAAGGTTGAATATAAGAATTAGACAAGAACAACTTTAGGGATATATGTTTTATACGATAAGAATCATAAGATTAAGGACTTTAAGTAGAGTTAAAATGTATTGCAACAAATTAAAATTAAGGTGGGGGTAATAATTAGCCTATCTTGCTTAGAGATAAGAAAGATGTATGATTATATAATGAACACCAAAATTTGTTAGTTCCATCATTTTTAAATTTTTTTATTAAAATAGTCAGCGTGGTTTAAAAAAGAAAAAATAGTAATAAATAGAATTGTGTAAATGACCCCTTGTTCTCTTTCTTTAATTTTTAGGAATAATTGCAACAACGGTCCCAAATCTTTCATTTTTTTGCAAATTTTACTCTAACCATCACTTTGTACCATCCACAATCCTAAAACTTTCAAAAATTAGCATATGGGATTCAAATGGATGATTTCTATTAGTTTGACCATTAATGACCCAAAAAACAAGTGAAGGAGAAAAAATAATGTGCGCGCTATGGGTTTTATGTTTGAGTGTGGAAATGAGGAGATTTTTCGAGATTGATTCATAGTTTGACAAGTTGGGAAGTATAACGAGTTTATAAACCTGAAACAGATGAATCTCATTTAAATATGAGATAACTTTGAGAAGGTCCGATGGGGTTTTGGTGGATTCCGACGGTAGGCGTTGACGTTGCTGTGGTAGTGGATTTTTTGGTTGGGTTTAGGAGGCAGGGTGTGGGGTGGGTGTGGGAAGAGAAGATGACAGTAATTGAGTTTTTATTTTTTTTAGTTTTTAAATTTTAATTCAAAGTTATCATTTTACCCATTTTAAAATTGATAAAAATTTTATTTTTGAGTCAACTAATGATCAAACTAATAGAAATCATCCATTTAAATCCCAAGTGCTAATTTTTGAAAGGTATGAGACTGTGGATGACACAGAGTAAAAGTTAGAGTAAAGTCTACAAAAAAACCAAAAGGTTTGGGACCCCTGTTACAATTATTCCTAATTTTTGTGCACACCATAGGTCTTCCAATACCATTAATTTTCAGATCTCAAATTTCAAAATTGCTCAAAATTGGTGGAAGTCCTAGGATTTTTAATACATGCAATTTTTGGATGGAAGTCCTCCGTCAGAAGGTGGTCAAGAGTCCAAATAAGTCGTAGAGTCCAAGTAAATGGTGCCCAAAAATATCAAAGCTTCAGGCTGCAGCGATAATGGTGGAAGTCCTAGAAATTTTTTTTCCAAGTATTTATGTTTGTACAATTTGGTTTGTTAGAGATTTATGTTTTAGATGCTAAATACTAGTTAAGGAGAAAAAATAATGGATGTGCTATGGGTTTTGTGTCCGAGCGTGGAACGGGGGATATTTTTCGGGATTGATTCCCAGTTTAGCAAGTTGGAAAGTATAACGAGTTTGTATACAACCGATGAATCTCATTTAAAAATGAGACAACTATGAGAAGGTTTAATGGGTTTTAGTGGATGTCGGCGACAGGCGGTGACGGGGCTGTGGTGGTGAATTTTTTGGTCGGGTTAAAGAGGCGAGGTGTTGGAGTGGTGGGAAGGAGAAGATGAAGAGTGATTGAATTTTGATTTTTTTTTTAAAATTTTAATTCAAAGTTATCATTTTATCTTTTCTAAAATTGATAAAATTTTATTTTTTGAGTCAACTAACGGTCAAACTAACATAAATTATCCACTTGGATCCCATATGCTAATTTTTGGATGGGTTGTGATTGTAGTTGGCACAAAGTGAATGTTAGATTAAAAATCTGCAAAAAAAGTAAAAGATTTGGGACGACTGCTGCAATTATCCCTAATTTTTATGTACACCATAAGTCTTCCAATACCATTAATTTTCCTATTTTTCACTTTTTTTTTTCCTCCGTCCTCACTTTCTTCATTAATTTTGAAGTAAAACACAATTTTTTGTTTTCTTCCAAAGAATGTGCTTTTTAGTTCACATCATCAACAAAGTGGACCAGAATACGGCCTAGCTCAAAATGTTTTTAATTTTGTAGAAATTACATCCACACCTACTTTTCAACCTATCAATTCAAAAATAAAGGATAAAGTTTTTTATTTCAAAAATCAAGCATCCACACCCACAAACCCTAATTTATTCTTGTATCCATTCCTTAAGTCACACACACACACTCACACCACCACAATCATTGCCCGTCACCACCACTCATCGTCGCTGCCACATAGAGAAAAAGGGTGAGGTGATTAGGGTTTGGTGAGGATTTGCGACGAGACTTCTAGTGCAATTTGTGAAATCGCAAGCCCTACTTGCAATTTCAAATTGAGGGTTAATTTGCAAATAATGGTGGTGGTGGGGCGACGACGATTACAGTGAAGGTGGAGTGGTGGTTGACTGGGATAAAAAGCTTTTGTGACTAATTATTTAGCAATTGTAATCAATAAAATGAATTATTTGTGATCAATAAATAATACGTGACCGATAAAATGGATAATTTGTGACTAATTAATAATATGTAACTTAAAAATATTTGCAATTAAATTTATAATTGTGACCTACGATTTGTATTTTTGTGATTGTGACCATAATTGTATAAAATTTGTGACCTCGACCTGTTATCAAGTGGTCACATTTGTAATCACCTAATTTTTGAAATTTTTCACAAGTTTCTTATTTTTGAAAGTGTATTTTAAAACAATTGTAATTATGTATTCTTCCCTTCAGTATTTTTAGTTTATTTTATGAAGATTCAAGCTTGACACTATTTATACATTCATGGTCAAGTTTTATTATATTATTAAGATCATATTTGATGGTTATTATAAAGAGAAATTGAGGAAAAATAATATTTTGAATAGTAATTTTTAGATAATAGTATTCAAATGGGGGAAACTTTTTGGATTTACATGCAAAATATTATATTATGTGGGTGTTTGGTGGGGATTAAAATTAAATTTTTAGTAGATTGTGATAGAAGTTTTTGAAATGTATGGTTGAAAAGTTGTAGGACTCATGAAAGATGTGGTTAATATTGATTTCTTGACTTTGACTTAGATTAAAATATGATTTTAATCCGAAACAAACATAGCATATATAAATATATGGTTAAAAATGAGTATGGAGGTTAAGGAGTTTTAAAATAATGATGGTCAAACAGAGGCTATAACACTTTGCACATAAATTCAAAATTTTTTCCTACTATTTAACCACATATTCTCTAAAAAAAAAAAAAAAAATCACTATTCAAAACTCAATTCTCTCAAAATAAAAGATATCAAACAAGGGCTTATTGTGTAAATGCATGGCCGAAAATGAACCTAAGAAAAAAAAAGTTTTAATTTAAAGAGAGTCAAAACAATGACTAAGAAATACGCGTACAATTAAATGATAGTTCTAATAAGGTGAGTTTCATATTCACAAGTTTAATTGACATTATAATTTCATCCCTATATAATTGATCACATCACAAGGAGATGATTCTCACTTTGTACATATAGCATTCTTCTTCTTCTTCTAATAATAATAATAAGAAGAAGAAAAAGAAAAAGAACATCAATAACAACAACAACAATAACAACAACACATGAAATGTCAATAGTATTCAAATGAAGGGCCCACAGAAGAAGTCATCAAAGTTTATTTTATCAATAATCATTCAAAATAGATAAAGGGCTTGTGTAGAAGACGTGGCTTATACTTTGTTCCATCCTTTTGATCTATATGATCAAGAATTTGCTGAGTCATGTTTGGCTCAGCTTAAAGGTTACTTCTTTCTGTCTTCTTTCGACATACTGTCCAAATAGCTTGAAAAGAAGCAACTTTTAAGCAGGGCCAAACATGACGAGCAGTCAAAGTACTTGTAATTGCAATTAGGCACAATATGGATTAAACTTGCTTTTTAAAGCCCCAATCAACCGAGGCCACGATCGTGTTCATTCTATAGGTCAGTGGTTCAAGTCAATAAGCGAGGAGACCCTTCTTACTCAACCACGGTTAGTCTTTTGTTTTTTGGAATCAGAGGTGCCCCTTTGACTGCCTCTCTTATCCAATTACTAATGGCTTCTAGCGTAAAATTTAATTTTTTAAGCTTCCAAACGTGACCTTAATCTCACAATCCCCCTCCCCTAATAAAACAACGAGGACAAAGGGAAAAACAAAAGAAAAAATGGGTTTCAAAATAACGTCTTTCAGTACTGGTACTCAAGTCAAGTAGTTGAGATAAGCTGTTTGCTCTTTGTCAGATGCCCTTAGTTAAGTTCCTTTTGTCCTATAGGTTCGTTCTAAAGGGCAGTGGTTCAAGTCAATAAGCGAGGAGACCCTTCTTACTCAACCACGGTTAGTCTTTTGTTTTTTGGAATCAGAGGTGCCCCTTTGACTGCCTCTCTTATCCAATTACTAATGGCTTCTAGCGTAAAATTTAATTTTTTAAGCTTCCAAACGTGACCTTAATCTCACAATCCCCCTCCCCTAATAAAACAACGAGGACAAAGGGAAAAACAAAAGAAAAAATGGGTTTCAAAATTTTCTCTCCTTTCCTTTTCCAAATTTTCTAAACAAAACTCTCAACTTGTCACTTGACAAGTAGTGGCAAGTCTCTTTTGATCAGTCACCACAACCTTAATAACTATTATAGGGCAGAATATGCAAAAGATTATGCCCAAAAGCAATCCCTTCTGGGAATCAAACCACACCTTTTTAACAAACAATATCCCCAAGCTTTTATTTATATCCCTACGCCATCCTTTCCCATCCCATCCCACCTCACCTCACCCCACACTACTTTTCTTCTATGCCATCCTTCCATTTGCTTTCCTTGGGCTATAATACTATGATTCTCCCTGGTTATATTCTCTCTTGTTGAATGTAAAACTATTCCTTCTTGCAACAAGAGATGTGTTACCCGGGTGCATATTGGGTGGGTCTGCACAACTCGGCCGGTCCTCGACGGGGGAGAGCAGTTTCTCAGGTGACACCGCCAGCTGTTGTAGAGGTTGAAAGACTGCAAGAAACAGTTAATACAGGTGGAGCTAACAGCGGCAGTGGTGGAGGAATGAAAAGATGTGTGTGTTCACCAACGCGCCACCCAGGTTCGTTCAAGTGTAGATATCATCATGCAGAGTATGAGTGGGTTGGTCGGAGAAACAGACCTAGTTAGTAAGTACATATGTTTCATCATCCTAGTGAACAAGGAGAAATTATAATTCTACTATATGAATTTCCTCCAATGTAATGTTCTTGTTTAAAATCATATATATGAGAATTACTAAATTGTTTATATTTTGATCCTAATTTCAGTTCAATGTGCACCATAAGAATAAGATAAGAAATTCATTGCACCGGATGGGGTTGGGTACGTGTGTGCGTGCATGCACGTGTACAATAACATATTTTACAACTATTTGTACTCAATTTCTTGTGTCCAAATTACATATATACAACATGCATACTAATTTACATCCAGACATAAGTTTGCCCCATATACATGAAAAGAGACGGGTAATAATCCAAGATTAAAGTATCAAAAACCTGGGCAGCACAGGGGCTCACTATTTGGAAATCCGCAAGAACAACCTCATCTCCTAGCTCTGTTTAGAATTTTTTGGCAGTGTCCAATATTCCATCACTGTTGATAGATTGGAATTAGATATGCAGTTCAATTTCCAACTATAAGAATGTTGAGCTTTACTTGTGTGTATCATCACTATATTTCTCACAACCATCCAGAAGGGAAGTGAGGTATAGAAAGGTTGGCTCTTAGATGGTGCAATTTCTTGTGAATTGTAGGCCAAGACGCAGCATTGGACAAGACTAAACGGTATAATGAATAAGAGTTGACCTTGTTTTACTTTCTTAATTTCACATAGAACTGATTTTCTTCACCTCCAATCCCTTCCATTATTATACACATGCAAGAAAGATCAACCAGAAGATAGGTAAAACTAGCAGAAGATTGGAACTTTACCTCAGGATAGCAGCTTTGATGATCAATTGTTTGGTTTTGTGCATTTAAAGTTATTTCACATGATATTTTTGCCTGTAAAAATCATAATTAGGAAGCCATGAGAAACTGACAAATTTGATTTTGATCTGCACATTGACATTTAAAAAAGATCATAAATAGCTTAGAAGCTGATGTTGGTGAGGGGGGATGTGTACCCATGCCACCATTAATATAATTCCACTAGTCTTAAATAAGCCACGTACCATATTTGTCCAACATTTGATGCCAGGATACCAAAAAAGAAGAAACACACGAGCATACAGAGGGATAGAATGGAAAAGTGGAACATCTCATGAGTGAAAATATATTGGGTAAGTAGATCTGCAAACATGACATTCTAGTTACCTTTGATTCTAAATCATACAAGTGCAAAGAAACAATATCTTACAACAACTAGAATCAGAAAATTTACAACAGAAAATAGAGGTGAGCAAGCGGAATAAAATTTCCGACAAAGGACTACATAAGATTCCATCTTCCGAAACATTAAATAAAGCTTGACAGAAATTATGCTCATGTGCGCAGGTTCTGAATCAGTGACTCACAGGTGAACTCAGTCATAAATCATCTTCAAACATGTTCCCCAATGGAAGCTCTATTCTTGCTCATTCTATTTTCTCTAAGCCCCTAGTCCCTACTGAAGCCAATTGCTGTCAAAACTCTCCTCGTGATGATATTTGGCACACAACCTGGAGTTGGAGCTCCAACACAGTGCCGCTTCATAGCTATTACCCATAGGTTCATCCACAGTGAATGAACTTATAAACACACCTTCATTAATTATTTGGCTAACAATAATTATCTTATGAATTTAAGCCCCTGTTTGGGCTCCAATAAAATTATAATTCCTTTTTTTTTCTCTTTTTATCAACCACACATTCTCCAATAAAATAATATTATATGTAAACATAAAACTTTTCCTTCTTTTTTAACCACTCATTTTCCAAAAAAATTACTATTCCAAAATACATTTTTCCCAAAAATCTAATTAAAATGGAGGCCAAACAAGGGCTAAATTTGATCTATGAATCTAATGGTATGGGTTGTTTCCCTCTGCTTTTATCTGCATTTTTACTGCTTAGTTTCGTGGTCACAACTGCAAATTAAATTGGTTGTTTCGGCTGCCACGACTTCAAAGCAACCATGTCTATGGAAGACAAACTCGAGAAAATTTGTTAATAAAGGATCACATTTCCCTCTAGATTCTAAATTGCCCTGATATCAATATTCACGAACCTTTAGCATGCCTTCCCAAACAAATTGATTAAAGAGATAAGGACCTATCTTCGCAGTCCTATTATTTCCCTTCAATTGCTTTTCTCCATTCTTTCACATACAGCTCCAAGATTAAAGCAACATTCATCATTCCTGACCGTTCTACTTTATAAGACTAGCATTAATCCCAACCAGTGACTTCCAATCTAGGTTAAAAAATAATTAGTGATCAATATTCCTTCATACTTCTTAATCATCATTCATAATCAATACGTCAGCTCATGTAAGAGGAGGAGAGGACGGAATTAGGGGGCAAAGCACTATGCTGGGTAAGGTAAATTGGACTCTTACCCTCTAATGCACATACAAATTTTTTACTCAAACAGCCTGAATGCCTGTTATTGTGCAACGCAATTCAAATGCCTTTTCTCCCGATTACGAGTTATTGCAGAGCATATTATCGCGTGAAATATTTTTACACCGGCACAAAGTAGCATAATGACTATCAAATTTGACTGCGCTAAACAGAATTTACCTTCAAAGGAATGTCGAATAAGAAAACTCGAAGCTTCCTAAATCTCTGTGACGGTATCGAATGGAACCGAACCCTTGACTAGGTCTTCCAGCAACAGAATCGCGTCCGACAAAATCTCAACTCCATCTAACTGGAGCGTGGCGTTCACATAAGACAGCCCACGAGCTCTAACGTAGCCATTGTCCGAGGTGACGTACCCCAGGCGATCCCCTCTGTACCCGATCGCGACATCTAATGAATCATAATCAATTGAGTAAAAGTCTCTGTTCCGAACCTTGACGGTGAGGTCGAGTTTGATGTCGAGGGAGATTTTGGGGCGAGTATGGAATTGGAGGCCGTCGAGCTGGAGGCGGATGATAGAGAGGTCAGGATCGGAGGGCCAGAGAATGTAAATGGCGGCGATGAGGAAGGGAAGAACGACGGAAATGCAGAGTAGGCAGCGGAGGAGGAGGCACAAATGGCAATGGCGGCGGCGGCGATGGTATGGTAATACGATGACGTATTGAGTGTGTTGTGGGAGGTGTTCAGGGGATTGAGGGTCAGATGGGAGCGGCTGGTAAACCGGCGACGTGTCATTGGGTTTTGCCGAAGGCATGTTTGGTTGGTCTGGTCAGCTGAACATTTGGAGGGGGAGTCAACTGGTGAATTTAGTCATACAATTGAAATGTGTTCGTTAATAGGTAACATCTCACATTATGTAGGTGACAAGGTTAATTATTTGAATGGATATTGAACTTTGTTAACTGTTACTACTTAATAACTAAATTTCAAAATATATAACACCGGTCATTGAATTTCATCAAGTGTTATTATTTCATAACTGAACTTAAAAATATATCTCAATGATCACTGAATTATACACCGTGTTACTTATCCATCTTTCAAATGGAAAGATGGTTAAGTTCAACAAACAACATCGATTTAAGTGATGGATGTGTAATACAGTGTATAGTTCAGTAACTATTAGAATACATTTTTAGGTTCAATTATGAATTAGTAACACTTGACAAAATTCAGTAACCATTAAAATACATATTTGAGTTCGATTATTAAGCAGTTGTTCTTGGCAAAGTTTAGTAACCATTCAAGTAATTAATCCCTAAGTAATATATTGGTCAAAGGACTTTTGATCCGCCTCACACTTTGTATATACTAAGCCTCTGTTTTGTGGCCATTATTTATCAAAACTAATGTTTTGAATAGCGAGTTTTTAAAGAATTTATAATTAATAAGTAGAAAAAAAAATTTAGTTTACGTGTAAAATATTTTATTGTATGAATATATTGTTGAAAATGAGTATTTAAAAAAAATTAAATTTAAAGGCCATCAAATAGGGGCTAAATTCAAAAAATTGATCCTCAACTAATCCTATTTACAATCCAATGAGGATCAGATTTTTTTTTTCCCTTAAAGTGAAAACAAAATTATATATAAATCTTTATATATAATATAAATTTACATATGTAATATTTTTTGATGAATCAACATATTTAACGAAGTTTTTGAATCTAAACGAACACAATTTTTTTCTTGCACTGTCATATCAACTCGACAATGCCAATGTCACATTACATAGATAATGAATTTTTGTAAATGTCCATTGTTCTCATGTTGCATGTTTTTAGCTATCTACATTTATACGGTAGATGCTCTAACACATATCAGACATATATCAATTTTCAAAGTTCATGTAGATTTAACGCAATTAAATCCTTTATTAAGCTCCATTTTTAAAGAATACATCTTACAAAAATAATTTTTTTAGTAAGTCCATGTTTGACCTACATTAAAATTAATATAAAATATCTGATTTTTGAAACTTAAAATTAGAAATCTGATTTTTGAATTTGAATCTTGAAAAGTAGGGTTTCATGTAATTACCACTAAATTTTACTAACTTATTCATCTTTCATTACTGTTTATTTATAATTTAAGCTCATGTTTGAGTCGCATTAAAATTTTCATTCTCATTTTAAGCCATACATTTTTCAATAAAATAATAATTTACATTACATTAATAATTTTTCCTTCCTTTTCAACTATATATTATATATCAATCTACTATTTCAAAATATATTCTTTCAAAATAATGTGGCTCAAACACACCCTAAACCAATATATTCAATTCGAATAAATTTATAATTTTAACTAGCACTAACTTATAATTTTAGATGAGATTCTAACATTTTGGAAGAAATTTTGTGCATATTTTATCCAAGAAATCTAATCAGCATATGTTTGAGGACATGCAACCACCGATTATATCTACTAATCTATTGGAAATCGCATAAAGATCCCTCTTTGAAACATTTTTGTTAGAAATATTTCTATTACCTTCAAAATTTGTTAATTTAATCGTTAAAAATAACATAAAATATCAAAATTAAAAATGAGTAATCACAACTGCAATACGCCAACCATAATGCCAAACTTTGAATCTTCATTTTCTTCCCCACTTCATCCACTCATCTCCTTCCCCACCCCCACCTCATCTTCTTCCTAAGTATTTTGCTCACAAAGTTTTCCACAAAACCTTTCTTCAAAGTCAACAGTTTCAATGTCCCCAATAAATCTATCCACAAAATGGGGAAAAGATAGGGTTTTCTACACCCTAATCTAATCCTCAAAAAATTTAGAATTGGATTTTGAAACTAGTAGTGACTCATCGTCGTAATTATATATCAATTTTGAAACCCATTCAAAACTTAGGGTTACAAGGATTGATTTTTTTCTGTGGAATTTATGTGAACAGTGGGATAGTTTGCAACTTTTTTTGTTCCATTAATGAGTGGGGAAACGATGGCGGATGAGTACGAAAGCGATCCGAAGGAGACAAAGCTTTCATTGAAGTTGCGGAGAAGAGAGGCGAGCGACGATGAAGAGGAGAAGGGGAAATTAAGACGTAGTGTGGAGCCAGATTTGGAATTGGGTGGCCAAGGTGGTGCCGCCGAGTACAACGATGAATTAGAGGAGGAAGAAGAACAGGAATATTATGAGGAGGATGAGTATGCAGAGGAGGAGGAAGAGGAGGTGGAGTATGAAGAGCGCGGTGGCGGTGGCGGTGGCAGTGGTGGAGAGTCAGCGAAAGTTAAAGGAGGGGTTGAGGGAGATATAACAGAGGAGGAAAGGCACGTGAAGAATGATGCAGAAGAGATCAGGATTGATAATAATAATAGTAATGATGGTCAGGAGGAGGAGGAGGAGAAGAAGGTAATTGAGCCATGTGCAGTGCCCACTGCAGGGGCATTTTACATGCATGACGATAGGTTCCGGGACAATGCCGGTGGGCGAAACAGGTATTGACATTGTTTCTAATTGATGACGTGTAGACGCGAGTTAGTTGAATTGCAATGCTAGGCTGTTTGAGATTAGTTTTCATGGGTGTATGAACTTGTTGGGTGGCTTCATGTCATGTGAAGTTCAAATTACAAAGTATGTTATTATTAATATTAGAGTTATGCCTGCATAAAGGGTATTTCTAGTGGAAATTTCTTTGGTTTGTGGATTTATAGAATATCTGCTCTTAGTTTCCAGTTTTATATAAACTCATATTTTTAACTTAGGGGTGCATTTGATTTAGACTTTTAAAGACCTTTAGAGATTTAAAAAGTATGGTACTCGCAGGGGTGTTAACTGGGGCTAGCTGCACGCCGGCTCACCCCACTGGCAACCCGAGCTGGCTCTATCCATACGCGTCTATAAAAGTCAATAAAAAGTCAACGAATTCTACAAATGACCATCACTTTAAAAAAAATCTATAAAAGTTTTTAAAAGTCTCGATTGGATGCACCCTTTAAGCTGTTGACGAGTTCATCTATCCTCACATTTGATGTTCTACTAATGCAAACACTTTCGAGTTTAATAATGGGTACTTATAACCGCTTCTATGACTAAAACGCACAGTTTTCTATGCTTTTAACCAACTCATAGTAACAGAAGGTGAAGAAAAATAAACTGAATACTGACCAAAAAATTCCAGGAACATCTTAGGGTTGAGTTAATGAAGCTGAAAGATACTCACAGCTCTACTGACTGTCTTTAAAAAATTCTCCTACTTGCTTAGAACAGTTCTAAGGTAAAACCACTAAAATT
Organism: Fraxinus quadrangulata; assembly: GCA_903798255.1. Taxonomy (NCBI): domain Eukaryota; kingdom Viridiplantae; phylum Streptophyta; class Magnoliopsida; order Lamiales; family Oleaceae; genus Fraxinus; species Fraxinus quadrangulata. The sequence goes on from CAIGRB010110170.1 coordinate 75,196, forward strand.
AGGAGTAAAAAATTAGCCCAAGTCTGTCATAGAATATTGGGCTAACTAAACAAATTCTGAAAATGTATAAGCTTTACTCTTAATATTACAAAAATGACTGAGGTCACCCTAAAAATTAATGCACAGTAAAGTAACTTGATCTTGTGAGCTATTATTCAGTGTCTAAAAAGGTTAAGTAGGGTTTTATGCATTTTGGATTTGCAAGGAATGGCATAAGACCCAACGTGCTTTAAGGGTACCGCGTGCCCTTCAATCTAAATCAGTAAATTATTTCCAAAAAAAAAAAAACGAAATTAAACTTATAATATTCAAAAAACCATCTTAAGAAATCCATTAAAAAAAACATTTCAACAAAGTAAAAATCTAGTTTGCCACTTGTAACTAAAAAAATTAACAAGGTAGCACATATTATATTAACAAAGTAAAGATCGTGTGATAAGATCAAATTATCGACTAAAATTAAAAGTCCAACAAATGAAATAAGTCATAACTGACCAACTTTTTTGAATTCTTCTTGCGTTGACTCTAAATTAATAGAAAACTTAGAAAATAGAACACGGTGACAACAAGAAAAATATAGAAAAGAGTTAAGCCACATAGAACAAACCACAAGTATCGTATCACCAGCCTTTGTTGTGGTAAAGGGTTGTGTAAAAGTTGCAACTTCACAAAGACTTGAAGAAAAGCTGTTTCTTATTAGGAAATAAATTTTAACTAGGATATTTTGGATGAAGATTTTACATCTTGGCTGGTACAGTTCTACAAACGTGCTAGGAGCATATTTGGTAGTGTTTATAAGTTGTGGGTCCTACCGAATTTGTGGATAAATGGTATGTTGAACTAGCATAAAAAATGGTTAAGCTTTATCAAACATGCACTAGATGCATCTTTTTTTTCTGTTAGGCCATTAGTCATTCTGTCATTGTAGCAATTTTAGATTAGTATTAGATCCTCCTCACTCCTCAGAGATGTGCTGGAGACATTTATTTGTCAAGCATGTTCAAGCTCAACATTTACTAGTTGGTACAGGGTCGAGCCTTATCTTCTCCAAAGTTCTTTACTGTCAGGGGAAATCTCAATTATAGCAATTATACTTTTGGGAATAATTAAGTAAAAAAATTGAATGAATTTCTTCTACTATGGGTCCCCATGCGAGTTACTTTTTATGTGTAGGCACCGTGTTCTTCCATTTACCCCAACCAAACACAGCACACAAACAAGCATGAAAAAAAAAAAAATCTAGTCCTGAAATATTTCTTAAGTCCCAATATGGTGTTGCTTTAGGACTTACAGGCACCATGTTCTTCCATTTACCCCAACCAAAAACAGCACACATAGTGTTGCATTAGGACTTATTCTTTAAGCTTTACGCTATTGGCCTATTGATATATTTTGTTAGCTGCTCAAGAAAATGATCTTCGTGTGAATTTTTTTTTTTTCAGGCGAACTCTTGGTGGAAGAAAGTTATGGGAGTCTAAAGATAATTGGAAATGGGGGCATGATAAGTTTGAGGAGCTGACAATGCAGGAAAGGCATTATGAAGATGTGAGTATTTAGACTGGATACATGTCAGGGTTAATGTGTGTGTATTTCCACATGCAAGTATTTTATCATGATCTTCTGGTCTTCTGATATGTGCTATCATTTTCCAGCGCAGGAGGACTTCTAGGGGTCGTCACCGAGGTCGCGGTAGAAATAGAGGTGCAGACCTTGGATATGCACAAGCGCAAAGGCCCAATGCATACAATAATAACAACAATCAGAATAGTGATAACAATCAAAGCAATGCTCCGAAGGGTGTGAGGGGCCGAGGACCTCGGAGGTATCAGCCAACTTCTAGGAACAATAACGAGAGACCTCGTGCACAAAATAAACAGTGAGTACAAACCAACGGTCGTTTTTTCTCTTTTTCCAGGTTTGTTGACTTCATTTATCCTTTCATTTGCTCTTATAGATCTGGGAACTCAGTCGAAAAACCTTCACGAGTTAGCTCTGGGAGAACTGGCGCACCTGTGTCAAAAGTAGAACCTGATGTGAATCAACCTATGAAACAGGTGTTTGCTTCAAATTTGAGCATTACTTCCCCTCCATTTTATCCCTCTGGTTCTTCCACAAAAGAGACCATTTCCTCACAGAGAAGGGATCTCCAAGCTGGAACTAGTCGGAATGTTCAATCGTCTACCACTGGTGAGAGTTTTCTGATTGCACAATCCACCACAATGCTGCAGGGAAAGGATATAGTGGATTCTATTGGCATGAATAAGCTTTACATTGATGGTTCACTTTCTACACTGGCTGGGAAGCCTTCCAACACCGTGCAAGTGCTGCCATCTTCTTCTTCTTCTTCAAATAACTCTACTCAACCTCTGCCTCTGCGAAGTCAAGGGAGAGGGGCAAATTCCTCGGCGCAAATGGCCTATAAACCAATTGTCTCCAATAATCAAGTCAACAGGGGTTCTCCACCAACCCAGCTACAAACTGTTCATAGAAATCCTGTTCAAAGTCGGTCTCAATCTTCTTTTCATTCTTCTGGTCAGCAGTTTGTACAGCGTTTTGGTGGTGGATCACAAACTTCTCTACCAAAAGCAGTAGCGACAAATTCATTTGAACCTGTGGAGCTGGAATCTTCTTCAGACTCGAGTAAATCCAAGACTGCATTGGTTGCTAAAGGAAAAGGCAGTGTTCAAGGTGGCGGTAGGGCCTCCTTTCTATATAGTGGAGCTCAAGTTATGGGTGCCCCTGGAAATGTCAGCAGTGGTAATGGTGATCAAAATTTCCCAGCTTTCTTGCCAGGCAAGTCTGTATTCACTCACTGAGCCTAATTTCCATTAGGGTTGCCTTTTGTAGTTATGACTTACACTTTTTGCAAGTTCACCATAATTATGTCCTAGTGAGTGGTCTGTGGCCCGTGTCTTTTACAGTTTTACTTGAAAAATGATTGTTGCTGTTTGGTGGATTGTTCAGTTATGCAATTTGGAGGCCAGCACCCTGGTGGTATTGGAGTTCCTGCTCTTGGCATGGCGTTCCCTGGATATGTAGCTCAACCACAACGTGGTTTAGGGAATTCTGAAATGACTTGGTAATTACGTATAACGATTCAACCTTCCACACCACACACATTCTTGTATCATCAAGTCCAAATGTTGACACATACCTTCTCTGCAAACTTGATCTGTCTGCTTCAGATGGGACCAAATTTTTTTATAATCTTTGTTCTTCATCGAAGTAATATTTTTTTTACTGACATTCAGGTTACCAGTTTTAGCTGGTGCTGCTGGAGCTCTAGGGACAACATTTGGTTCGCCATATCTCTCTCTTGATGGTTCCTATAATGCTCACCCATCTGGGCAGACATCCTCTGTAACGGCTGCCTCAAGGTTGGTAGAACAGTGGCCACTTTGTTATCCATTTTTTTTCCTGTCTGCTTGCTTACCTTTTTCAGTTGATGCTGTAAAATACTTGGTTAGATGTATTTTCCCTTCTCTCTGTATGTCTGCATCCAATTTTGTTTCTAGTACCTGCATTTTTTTGACCCCACTTGTTTTGTAGTGAATTGATGTTTATTCTTCCCACTTGTGTGAAAGTAAATAATGAATATTGTTATTTGATGCAGCAAAGAAAACAATGCAACTGAAGTTGATAATGATGGGAAGCCCACACATAGGCCTGGTAAGATATATTCAACTTTCCTTTTTTCCCGTGAAATTGTTACACTTCTTTTCCTTTGTGTAACTGAATATTTTCTGCTGCAGAGCTTACAAATGATGACTTTGGACAGCGGCAGAAGAATCCTCGCAGGCAAGTTGATCTTTCCTTTGCATGTTTAGGAGAGATATTATTTTTTGTACTTCACCAATTTCCTATTTCTTCTGAATATCTATGCAGCTAACTTCTTTCTAATGCAATATAAGTTGTCTTAATATAATATTGAGTTTTTTTAATGCTCTGTGCAGATATACAGAGATGAAATTTGACCAGTGAAATAACTAGTTAGGTGAAACCTGTTTGAATAAGCCGATTAAGCCAAATTTCGTGGTCAGAATCTCTTCCATCTGTTGGTTGTTGCAGAGTTTCGTAGTGCTTTTGGTGCTGCAGGCCTTCCTCCAAGCCCTTTGTGTTGTCCAGTTTTGATCTGGAGCACTTTGGGCCGCATATATTGAGATAACTTAGGTAATGGCTAATTTCTTACTTGGGATTATGAAGATTTATTTATATAATATGAAATCTCTATGCACATTCCCCCTGTCCAATGGTGTAGGATCCTTAAATGTAGTTTTACTTTTATTTACTGATCTTAATAGCATCAGGGCTATTTTTGAGTTCCAATTGCGCAACCATCCCTTCTGAATTATGTATGTAAAAAGATAATGTTGAAGAATAACAAATGGCCAAAGCTAATCTAGTTGTACAAACTGATATTTTACAGATCATTCTGTTGTTTGTACACTTTATTGTCTGTTTTTGGTACATAGTTCTTATAAAATTGAAATGTAAACTGTTAGTCCAAGTGATTTCATCACATCTCAATTTCTTGAATGGGAATGCATTTGAATAATAGGACTTTTTTGATTGAAGAATGGAAAGGAAAAATCAAACAATTTAGCCCCCGTTTGGCCCCCATTGTTTGAAATTTTAATTTTTAGAATAGTATCTTTTTGGAGAATGTGTGGTTTAAAGAAAAGGAAAAGTTTTCGGTTTACTATTTTATTTTATGAAAGATTGTGTGGTTAAAAATAAGAGAGAAGAATAATAATTTTTTGGCATGATGGGCGCCAAACGGGGGCTTAATAAGATGTTGAAATTCATGGTTTTTGGTTCGCTACATCTTTTGATGTTCGCTACATCTTTTGATGTTGTCAAAAAAGCATCATGAGTGAGATATTCCGAATGTGGTTTTTTTTCTTCTGAGCTAATCCTCCATTCTCTTTTCTGGCTTTGTTGACCAGGTATAAATAACCGTTGATCATACTATCTTTTCTTCCAAGCACATATGATCTGTATACTCGAGTATGTGTATTTTTAATCTCCATTCTCTTTTCTGGTTTTGCTGTCCAGGTAGATTGAAAAATGCCTGGTCGTGTTGCTTAAATAAAATAACAGTGCAGGTATCTTGGGTGGCAGTTCCTTGTTCCTATATGCTGTAAGAGCATTCAAAAAACTAAAGAATCTTTTTGTTTGAGATTGACATTTAAAGTTGGACAGATGCATGACTCGTCTTTACTTTCAAATGCAGGTTCTTTTCTGTTAGTTTTTTCATGAAGCTTGCGAGAATTGTCATTGGGCTTCGAAATTATGAAAAAAAAGGGAAATAGCAAGACTTGTCATGCAGCAGCTGTGTTTGTTTTGTGAAATAAGTTCTTTCGTTTGTTGGTTGGTTCTTATAAAATGGTACTCGTGTTTCCTTGTGTTCCATTAATTTGTATTGGCAACGTCCCAGAGGTTTTTAAAGAACTTGCATTGTCTGGATTTTAATTGAAACATAGCTTACACAATATTCGAGTATTTGACTATTGATCATTCAAGAAGCCATATTTTCCTTGTGGTGGTGTTTGTTTATTTGGTCTTGGGTTAATTACACTGGTCAGTATACTTCATTTTCTTTTATCCAGTTCGTTATTGGACTTGAACTTTGTCACAGTTTGGTCACTACGTCCATTTCAGTTAAAATATTAGTTTTTACTTGATGGAAAAGTGACAAATACAAATTTTAATAATCAAACTTAGCAAGAAAGATACAATGAGAGGATATGATGGTACATATGATAAGACTTCAAAGTACATGGATTACTCGATCGAAACTAATCTTAACGAGATTATTTGATGTCGGGAAGCCCATGAAATATAAAAGCAAGTTCTGCATCACCTATAAAGGCATCACACGACACATCTTCTTCTTCTATCGTCATTGGAGGCCAATCATGTTTCTTCATGGGATGTGTTTGAATACAACATATCGGTAGATGATTTATATGAATAGACTTGTTTACCCAAATCGTCGTGCACAACACGTGTTAGTTTCTTGTGATAATCCTACTACTTTCTTCTTAACGGTCAATTTCTTCATTTCGTTTAGCATAGCTATTCCTCTCTGTTTGCATTCACGTCGCTCAACAGTAAGATGATACTGATAACACGAAGTGCTCCAATTGTCCTAAATTGAGAGCTTTGTTCACGTACTCCAAAGCTGATTCTAATTGGTTCCGACCAATCACCAAAGTAACCAACCTGTAACAAATATTGTTCAAATAAAACGATAAATAATATTCGATATTAAAAGAAAGGGAATTTTTTTTTCCACTCCTCTCCTGTATAGGAGTTCTGGATTTCCATATTCCCAGCACTTGTTCAAGAAAGTATTTTCCTCTTTACTTGGAGGCCTCCAACGCCCGACTGGAACATTCTTGAAAGATGCATTTTGATATACACAACGATCTTCAGCTATTTCATTTAATACTTTGCAGCTATAAAGAAACATGAAAAATATATAATCAATTGCATATTAAAATATGTTTAAACCTCATTTTTAGTATAGAATGTATTTTGCAATAGTAGACTGACGAAGCACGTGTCATTAAAAATGGAGAAAAGGTTTTTGGATTACGTGTAATATTATTTTATTAGAAAATATATGTTTGAAAAAAAAAATTGTATTTTGAAAAAAAAAATAGGGATCAAATAAGGATTTAGTCTTGTTTCCTCCCCAAATGGCGTCGTATAAGTCGTCAATGAATAATGTAAACCAAATAGGCGTGAAGTTGAGGTTTCAAAAATGAATAGTGAAAGTAGGGATCCTCTCTTTCATAAAAGAGAAGATAAAAGAGAGAGTACTAATTATGAGATGAGAGACGAGACGAAATGAGATAGAGATAGTGATGAATAGACCGGGATAGAGATTATTAAGGGTGTCATGTATCTTTCAATAAATTAATGTAAAAGAAAATTTAATTCTATTTATTCTTTCCTTTATTATTTAAAAGGAAAATAAAATAAAATAATATATTAAATCGGTGGGTGATAATATTGAAATTAAGAACGTAATTCATAGTTATATAATTGTCGCACGAGAGCTTTGACGACCTTGACTTGCTATTTTTCTTGACCCGTTCATTTTTAAAATTTTAAAATAAATAAATTTACCAAACAAATAAATGAGAATAAATGAAAATTAAATGGGCCAAAAGCCCAAAAAATTCCATAACTTGATATAGATACATGGCCCATGCATGCAAACCCTGCGTGGAAAAAAGACTTTATTTGGTTTAATTTGCTCTTATTGACGTTTTTGGAAAAAAAAGTTTAACAATATTTATTTTCAAACCAGGCCAGTCTTGACATGCTCGAGACGACCTTGGTTGCACTTCAAAATATAACTCTCTAAAAGATATTCGATGACCATGGAAGAAAAAATCTATGCTCCGAGTTCCCACAGATAATGCAGCAGGTGAGTCATTCCTTTACATATTACACGATGTTTGATACGCTGGATTGGACCATTATTCACAAGATTAAAGGAGAAAAAGAAGTTAAAATTTTTATTACTGTCCTGTGTAGTGTCCGTGATGTACTGTGCATTACTGGGTACAATATATGTATTTAGGAAATAAACTGACAGGCAATATAAGAGCAAAAGGGGCTCCGATAATGTGCCACGGTCTTATTATCAAAATGAAATATTTTTTAATAATATGATGTTATACATGTTCTTAGATCTTTCCGTCAACCTTAGCCGTATCTGTGTAAAATGATCTCTTATTACTGAAACTTTAAGGAGAACCGGGAGCTAATATATGATTGTCTTGGCCACGCCTTTTGACAGGGCTTTGCATGTATTCAAGGTTGTATCTGTTTGTCGAGCATGGGAAGGCCAATCTCTTACGAGAGAGCAGTGGCTTGGAAAGTTTTGAATGAAGACGACAATGCTCATTGCATCTGCTTTATGTTTGTGAACTGGTCTGTCCTCTAAATATATGGTTGAAGGGTTAAATGTATCAGACCGTGAAGAACATGAAAATTTCCTTTTGATTTACTGATTATGGGACGGAATCTTGAAAAAGTGGTTGAGTTTGACCCCTTGTCATCATCATGCATTCTGTTTTTTGTCTTTTTTCATGTGAAGTTCTATGCTAGACTTTCTTGAAATGGCTATGCAAATTGAAGTTGCAAATGTAGCTTCAGAATTGAATTGGTCATTATGTTTTTCTAGTTTTGTTGAGGGCCCATCTCATCATAACCTACCGTTCTTGACGAGCAAGTCCACAGCCCGTCTGAGCTAGGTTGGCACCTCGACCCACTTTCCGACTGCCTAACTCTTCTACATGTACATGGATGACCATGTGAGATTGAGTATGACAATTGGAAGCTACTAAAAAATTTATCTTTTGAATTGAATAGTAGCCTTTCTACAATTTTACTACATACAACACATTCAAAATTCTTCCTTCAACAAGGGATAAAGTAGGTATGATGAATGAAGAATTCATTTCTTGATTCCATTCAAGAATCTTGGAGATCCCACTAATGGGGAACATTGATCGATCTTCTTGTTCGTGGTCTTTATAGAAGTTCGTGAACATCCACTTTTCATCAATTTGGTTCTACGGACGAATAAATATGTCAGAAGAAAGAGGAGAGAACTTACGAAGAGTGTAATAGAAATTAATAACTCATCCATTCATAGTTCTTAATTATTTATTTTGCTTTAAAAGGAATTATTCCTTGATATATTTTACTTAGAGGTAAGTAATTGGTACTTGCTTGAGAATTATAATAAGTAAAATATATAATAATGTTTGAGAAATGTAAAATCTTTTACAAATATTAAGGGGTTGTTTGACAAAGTTTTTGATAAATGTTCCAACAAATTGATTTTTGTAAATGTCGATAAGGTGTGGTTAAAAAGTTGATAATAGCCCCTATTTGATTTGTTAATTTTAATCACATGTTTAATGATATTCACAATTATTCAATCACATAATTATTTTTTAATTTATCAAACTCGACGACTAAGGTATTTATTTAAACAATGCTCCCTAATTTAGTATAAAGTTGATGCTCGTTATAGAACACGTCTCCAGGGAGGAAATGCCAGCATTAGCAAGTTCTATATTTCAGCAGGTATGGAGCCAAGGTTTCGAAGCATTTCCTTGTTATCCTCGATCTCTAAACCCATCAAGCTAATTCTCGCTCCCGAGAGTACTAGAGATTCATGCTTGTCCTTCAATTTTTCTCAAAGTTCCTTATTTTCGTACGCTGCCCTATAAACTTTGACTTGAAGACTATCGAGCTCTGCTTCAATCTTGTCAATGCCAATTATTGCTTGTTCCAATTGGTAAGCTAAAGAATGATTCTCCTTGCTTGCTCTCTATAGTTGCTCATTTCCAACTCGAATTTTTTCTACAAAGAATTGATTGCAGCCTCCTTTTCCTTCCAAAAAAGAAAAAAAACATTACACAAAGATAGGAAATAGGACTTGGGAATATTTACATATTTCGTTTCAAGTTTTCAAACATATAACTTTCTGCACTTCTTTTCGTATGCTTTAATGTATGCGTTATTTTTATTTATATGCAAACATCTACAAGCGCAGACATACATGTATACTATAATGCACGATTACTCCTACTAGGACAATTCCGACAAGAATTAAGTATAGAAAAAATATGAAGATATGTGGCTGCCAGATTCTATGGTTGCATCGGAAGTGGCCTTTTTCTCCTAGCCAATGAATAGAGAACTTCTATGCAGAAAATTCCAAGTGCAAGAAAAGGATTTTGAGATTGATTTCCCTGAACTGATTGCTGGGGCACAAAAAATGATCAATTTAGCACATCAAACTAGGGAACTACATACCAAGTGACAATCAGAGGACAAGAATACAATACTTAAAATAATATTATCCAGATTACATTCAGCAGAGTTCAAACCTCTGCCTTTTGTCTCTGGCCTTGTGTCGTTATTTCCGAATCTCCTGAAACTAAAGAAAGTACAACCGGTGAGTTTTTAGAGAGAAGGATTTGTGATAAGCTTAACATATGATAATGACAATGATTCGTGTTCATTGATTGATGACAACATATTACATTCTAAACCCATTAATACGTCCAAATTTATAGCGTAATTTAAATAGAAGTGTGGACTAGATTCTGAAATCTGCCATAAAAAATTGAAAATAAATACAAGTAAATGCAATGCAAGTTGTATATTCGTATTTCATATTCTTGACATTTTGACAGGTGCAACTCGGACGCAGCCTTTTCATCTTATTGCTAACAGCCTATTGGGGATTAATAGGCAAGAGAAGGCGAAAGAAAGGAAATATCCCGGTATTCGTACCAAGGCCCTATCTTGTCCTTCCATCCCTAATAGGCAAGAGAAGGCGAAAGAAAGGAAATATCCCGTACCAAGGCCCTATCTTGACCTTCCATTCTAGTTATCCAACAAAGACTTACATCCACTCTCTAAGCTAGTAGTTAGTTGTTACATTTCATTCGGCGAGGACACCTAATAAATGTAGCTACGGGCAATAACAATGCACCAACCTTACCATATGGAAAAATCAACCACTAGGAGAATCTAGTAACACGTTTTAAACAAATAACAAGATTTTCTAATGAAGCATGCCCGGTTTGAGCTCTCTTGTTGAGCATCTCTATATTGTGCTACATTTACTTAATCCTTTTGATCTCTGACCTTCATATGGTTCGAGCTCAGTATCTCTTCGATAGTATACCCATAGCACGAGCTTGACCTTCCGACGACTTGTGCTTGTCCCCGACATGAGAGCTAATCGTTTTTAAAATTGTATGAAATTAATGGTTGATATATTTGGCGAACATTTCATAGATCATTTATAAACAGCTAATCCCTCAAACAACAATCCCAACTCATTCCATCTCAATTTGGGTTGAACTTACACTAAAATATCACTGAGCTCGGCACATGTCGACTGACCTCCTAGCTAAGGTATCTTATGTCTCTTCGGATCAATAAAGATCACATCATAAAGGAGTTTACTCAAATATAGAAATAAAGATTACTTGAAGTAGAAACAAAAGAAAATAGAAAACAAACTCAAACTCTAAAGCAATCTATTGCATTCAAACTAAGCACGGGAAACCTAATCGAAGAAAACACTCTCCTACTGCAAATGCTGGCCCATTTTGGGTTTTGTCGGGTACCGACAAGCCATGGTTGTTCTTATCTTCTGGGCGTGTGCATTTGTTGTTGCAAAAAACATGAAACGGGATTGACCTGAACACGGTGAGGAGATAGAACAGTAGAGGGATGTTTGAAAATAGCAAGAATTTCCCGTTACAAAACTCATAGCTGTTGCGCATTTTGCTGTAAGAAGAGGAAGTGTTTGATTGAATTGAAAATTGTGCTACACAAGATTTTTTAATGAAGCGTGCCCAGTTTGAGCTCTCTTGTTGAGCATCTCAATATTGTGCTACATTTACTTAATCATCTTGATTTCTTACCTTCGTATGGTTAGAACTCAGTATCTCTTCGATAGTCGACTCCAAGCACAAGCTTGACCTTCCTACGACGTGTGATCGTCCCCGACATGAGAGTTAGCCGTTTTTAAAATTGTTTGACATTAATGGTGGATTTATTTGGCTAACATTTTATAGATCAGATATAAACATCTAACCCCTCAAACTACAATCTCAACTTATTCCACCTCAATCGGGGTTGAACTTGCACTAAGATAACACTGAGCTCGGCACAAAGGATTCAACATCCTTTGCATTCAAGCTAAACACGGGAAACCCAATCGAAGAAAACACTCTCCTGCTGCAAATGTTGGCTCATTTTGGATTTTGTCGGTGCCGACAAGACATGGTTCTTATCTCCTGGGCTGTGTGCTTTTTTT
>CAIGRB010110170.1:91741-116600 GCA_903798255.1 Fraxinus quadrangulata
ATAGAACAGTAGAGGGATGTTTGAAAATAGCAAGAATTTCCCGTTACAAAACTCATAGCTGTTGCGCATTTTGCTGTAAGAAGAGGAAGTGTTTGATTGAATTGAAAATTGTGCTACACAAGATTTTTTAATGAAGCGTGCCCAGTTTGAGCTCTCTTGTTGATCATCTCAATATTGTGCTACATTTACTTAATCATCTTGATTTCTTACCTTCGTATGGTTAGAACTCAGTATCTCTTCGATAGTTGACTCCAAGCACAAGCTTGACCTTCCTACGACGTGTGATCGTCCCCGACATGAGAGTTAGCCGTTTTTAAAATTGTTTGACATTAATGGTGGATTTATTTGGCTAACATTTTATAGATCAGATATAAACATCTAACCCCTCAAACTACAATCTCAACTTATTCCACCTCAATCGGGGTTGAACTTGCACTAAGATAACACTGAGCTCGGCACAAAGGATTCAACATCCTTTGCATTCAAGCTAAACACGGGAAACCCAATCGAAGAAAACACTCTCCTGCTGCAAATGTTGGCTCATTTTGGATTTTGTCGGTGCCGACAAGACATGGTTCTTATCTCCTGGGCTGTGTGCTTTTTTTTGGTATAGAGAACATGAAACGGGGTTGACCTATACACGATGAGGAGATAGAACGATGGATGGAGGATTGAAAATAGCAAGAATTCCCCGTTACAAAACTCATAGCTATTGCGTCATCTGCTGTTAGAGGTGGAAATATTTGATTGAATTGAAAATTATGCTATAAAAGAGAGAATAACAAATATATCCTAACAGCAAGCTGCGGTACGATTTGTAGCAGCAGTAGCAATAGGAATATCATGCTGCAATATTTGCGTGGACTTTTGAGTGATGATGAGCAAGTACAGACTTTAATGGTTTGGAGGGGAAATGACTAGAGCGCCCCTTCTAACTTGATAATTACCAATAAATAAGCTATTTGCTCAATGAGTACTGCCGCATGGTTGAAATTGACTTTTTCCCTTCTCAACAATTAAACACAATTCTTAAATTTTAAAAAAATATATTATTATATGTGATTATTTATGAAGTTCAACATCATTACACTCAAATCTTATTATCCATTAATTAACAACTTTAATTAAGTTTACGGGAAATGAAATATTACTTATAATTAATATACGTAACATTACTTATAATTAATATACACCAACTTTAATCTTCTCTCTCAACCAAGCCTCGGCATCCACACTCTCGCTCAAACCTGGCGATAAATTCACAATTCGTTTAGAATTCAACATGTCTGTATGCTCATACAGACAAATAAGATTTCTGTTATGTAGATGAGGGGGCAGGGGCAGGGAGGGGGTAAGGGTAAAAATTATATAGAGGAACTGACTTAACATATGCATTCCTTTTGCTTCTCTGCTAAGTCAATGTGATGGGATCATCTGACATTGCTGCTTCTCTATAACTGTTAATGCAATAAACAAGTTGATTGATTACAGATCCTCTCTCCATATGCTCCTTGTATCGCTCCTCGATGGGATCACCTGAAGTCCAAGTCAATACATCCATCTCCCAAGTTTAAACAAATATAACATGGCACTGACACCTATTCTCTGGAGCTCCTCTAGCTTCGCTATATAAACACCTTTTGTTTCATCCTCACCGTCCTCGTATAACCAATCCTCGACCTCCTGGAGTTTAGCAATGAACTGCTCTTTCTCTGAATCCGTCACAAACTAGTTATATTTGCAGGGAAAAGATTGCTGTAATGAAGGACATACCTGATATGTTTGGTAAGGTTGAACGGAATTGAAGAACATTCCTCTTTAATACTACAGAGAATTGATGCGAGTCCAGATTTTGCCGTTTTAGTGTCACTTCTGATCAGTGACCGTATGATCTACTCCAGAAATTTTAAGTTGCCAACTCCATGAAGCTTTTGGCCATTTCTTAGCACCAACTTTTACTTTTAAGCCTAGCCAAACATGCTCTTATGAGATCCAACAGTCTTTTGTGTTCCTGGTTCTCCCACAATGCATAATGGTGAGGCACTGTTTTGGTATAGCAAACTAAAGATACTGGATGTGATTTAAACTACCGTCCAATTATGTCAAAGTTCAAGGTAGTGGATGATCATTACGTTATTGAGTTTTTCAAATGCTCTGTGCAGATATACAGAGATGAAATTTGACCAATGAAATAATTAGTTAGGTGAAACCTGTTTGGATAAGACGATTTAGCCAAATTTCGCGGTCAAAATCTCTTCCATCTGTTGGGTGTTGCAGCGTTTCTTAGTGCTTTTGGTGCTTCAGGCCTTCCTCCAAGCCCTTTGCGTTGTCCAGTTTTGATCTGGAGCATTTTGGGCCCCACATATTGAGATAACTAGAGTAATGACTAATTTCTTGCTTGGGGTTATGAAAATTCATCTATATAATATGAAATCTCTATGCACATTCCCCCTCCGTCGGCTGGTATAGGATCCTTGGTGTAGTTTTACTTACTTTTATTCACCGATCTTAATAGCATCAGGGCTATTTATGGTCCCAGCTGCGAAAACATCCCTTCCCTTCTGAATTATGTATTTAAAAATATAATGTTGAAGAATAACAAATGGCCAAGCTAATCTAGTTGTACAAACTGATATTTTACAAATCCTTCTGTTGTTTGTACAATTTATTGTCTGTTTTTGGTACTTAGTTCTTGTGAAATTGGAACGTAAACTGTTAGTGCAAGTGATTTCATCACATATCAATTTCTGTAATGGGAATGCATTTGAATAATAGGACTTTTTTGATTGCAAAGAGTGGAAAGGAAAAATCAAACAATTTAATATGAAGTTGAAATTTAATGATTTTTGGTTCGCTACGTCTTTTGATGTTCTCAAAAAAGCATCACGAGTGAGGTTTTATTCCGAATGTGGGTCTTTTTCTTCTGAGCTGATGCTATTTATTTCAATACGTCTCGAGTTTGTGTATTCTATCCTCCATTCTCTTTTCTGCCTTTGTTGACCCAGGTATATGAAAACTGCTGATCTTACTATCTTCTCTTACAAGCACATATGATCTGTATTCTCGAGTTTGTGTATTTATATTCTCCACACTCTTTTCTGGTTTTGCTGCCCAGGTAGATTGAAGCCTGGTCGTGCTAACAGTGCAGGTATCTCGGGTGGCAGTTCCTCGTTCTTTTAAAAAACCAAGAATCTTTTTGTTTGACATTGACATTTCAAGTTGGACATATGCATGACTCGTCTTAACTTTCAAATGCAGGTTCTTCTCTGTTAGTTTTTTCATGAAGCTTGCAAGAATTGTCGTTGGGCTTCAAAATTATGAAAAAAAAAATGGAAATACCAAGAATTGTCCTGCAGCAGCTGTGTTTGTTTTGTGAAATAAGTTCTTTCGTTAGTTGGTTGGTTCTTATAAAATGGTACTAGTGTTTCCCTTTGATCCATTAGTTTGTATCGGCAACTTCCCAGAGGTTTTTGAAGAATTTGCACTGTGGATTTTAATTGAAACATATATAGCTTACCCAATATTCGAGTATTTGACTATTGATCATTCAAGAAGCCATATTTACCTTGTGGTAGTGTTTGTTTATTTGGTCTTGGGGTTAATTACACTGGTTACCATACTTCATTTTCTTTTATCCAGATGGTTATTGGACTCGAACTTTGTCACAGTTTGGTCACTCCGTTCATTTCAGTTGAAGTATTAGTTTTTACTTGATGGAAAAGTGACAGGGAGAAATTTTTATAATCAAACTTAGCAAGAGAGATACAATAATTGGATAATATTTCAGTAGTACATGGATTACTAACAAGATTATTTGATCCCGGGAAGCCCGTCAAATATAAAAGCAAGTTCTGCATCACATATACAAGCATCACACGACACATCTTCTTCTTCTATCGTCATTGGTGGCCAACCATGTGTCTTCGCGGGATGTGTCTGAGTACAGCATATCGGTAGATGACTTATATGAAGAGACTTATTTACCCAAATCATCGTGCACAACATATGGTTTAGATTCTTGCGATAATCCTTCAACTTTCTTCTTAACACCCTTGATTTCTTCATTTTGCTTAGTATAGCTATTCCCCTCTGTTTGCATTCACCGTCGCTAAACAGTAAGATGATACCGATAACATAAATTGCTCCAATGTGTCCCAACTTTGCAGCTTTCTTTAAGTACTCGGGAGCTGAGTCTAACTGGTTCCGACTAAAGTAACCAAACTGTAACAAACATTGTTAAAATAAACGATCAATAAATGACAAAATATTCGATAGCAAAAGAAAGGAAAAAAAAAAAAAAAAAAATTTATTTACCACTCCTCTCCTGTATAGTAATTCTGGATTTCCATATTCCCAGCACTTATTCAAGAAAGTCTTTTCCTCTTTACTTGGAGGCCACCAATGCCCGACTGGAAATTTCTTGAGAGACGCATTTTGATATACATAAGGGTCTTCTGCTATTTCATTTAATAGTTTGCAGCTATAAAGAAATATAAAAACCAAAAAAAATATGTAATCAATTACGTATTTATCCTTTATTTTACTGTCAAATCGCTTTGCCAAGTTAGTACGTAAATTTAAATCAAGATTGTCTATTAATTCTACGTACCTTAACTTAACGTTAGCTATATCGGTTAATGAATTCGCTGCTACTCGAGCCATAATGTCGCCGGCAAGCTCTATCGGGATGGTTCCAATTGTTGAGACAATTCGCTTCGCGTTTTTGCGCATATATTTACGTGTGCAGCGCCTTGTCATCCTTCTTGATTGGCCTTCGATAATTTCGCAGTTAAATGCAGAATCTGAAAAATACAGCCATTAGTAAATTCATCAATAATACAGAAATCTTGATTAATTCTTGAACACCCATAAATTAATCGCAAAACAAACAAACGAATATTAAACTTTACGAATAGATTTCTTCTTTCAATAAATCTATTACGAGAACATAAAAACAATGTATACCAGAATATAAATAAACAGGACGAATGAAACATAAACCTCGTACGCATGCAAGAATACAAAATTCCAATAATGTAGAGAAACTATTTACCTCTAATTTTGAATAATTCACCTCGATCTCAGGGAAATTTGGTTTTCTATTTATGTGGAAAAATCTAGAGGTGGTGCTTCAAGTTATATATAGGAGCATGTCTAATCCTTTAAGGATAAGGACACGGGTTTTTTTAAATTGTTTTTGGTAGGAACGGAATGTTACCATATTTGATCATGGTTTTGCATTAATAGTAAGCAGTTTTTTTCTTTCCTTTGTCTTTTTTGTCTAGATGGAATTAACAAGTTTTGGCAAGTCGAGATGTTTTCTAAATAATTCTCGAAGATAGAAGGTAGGACATATCGGTGGTGTTTTTAATGATATACAAGTGATTAACAAATTAATAAAGGCTGAATTTTCCGACCATATGTAGGAGTGTGTTAAGGGATAAAATTCAACATCGAATAAAGATGAAAATATAGACCAACTTATAAATGATTGAACTATTTCTCTTAACAAAATCGATTTTTTAAGATGAAACCTCAAATTTTAATATGGTATTAGAGCCATTAAACTTTAACGAACGATTATATCTGATTAAGACTAAAAAATTAGCATGCGAATTTCAAGATTGATTTGCTCAAACGAGCTCGCATCGAATAAAGATGAATAACTAGACTAACTTATAAGAATTTGGATTACTCATCTTAATAAGGTCGAGTAACTTATAATTTGGGTCAATCTCAACTAATCAAAGCTTGACGATAATAGCTGAAAATTGACATAAATAGTTGTAAATATGTCTGCCGTATAACACTCTTTGATAAAATTTTCGTCAGTTCAAAGTTGTCGAATGTAAAATTCGGTATAAATATCTCGAAACCACAAGTCGAACTCAAGGTTGACAAGTCAGAATTCGAGTTGATTAATTTTGATCGAATCGTAAAAGAAATTTTATTTGAATAAAACTTGATTTTCAAGATCCTTTCATATTATGGGGTTCTAGTTGTATAAGAACAAGAAAGAATGTTATTTTAGATCTATATTAAATAAAAAGAGTTCCATTCTATTATCCTAAAAACTCTCGTGTTTTTTAGATTTGGAATTTTGGTTCTCGATTCTTAGCGTCCATACTAAAGAATTTTGAAATTGATTGTGAAGAGGTATTCCGAATCGAACCTTTCCGTAGCTATTTTTAACATGTAATAGTCTAGCAAAGATTCAGTCCGTAACTCATTTTAAGAATTTTATTTTTTTTCTACGGACGGTTTACTATAAATTTTTCCATTTTCAATTCGTTGAGGATGGTCTGCTTCCCTCGCCTGGACCTATTTGACACGAGCGTATTCGCACGTGCGATCCATTGCTGCTCTTCAGTTACAGACCTCTTTCATAAACAGTATTTACTCTCTCTATATATCTATCGCGCTTACTCTGCAACTTCAGTTTACACCAATTTAGCTTATGGCAACTCTCTGCCATTCTTTCTCTCTCTAGAAATTCTTTAGCGTAAGAACAAGAAATTACAGAATAGTAATATTGAAAATCAACTTTGATTTTGTCGGCACAATTGGATTTACATTCAAGATCCTCAACTGTAAGTTCGTCAGCACTGTTTTTCTTGATTGAAATCTCTTAAATCTTTAATTGATAAACTATTAATCGAAATCACCAACTCTTTCTCCCTCTCTATATCTTACTATTTTCTCATTTCTTCGATTGTTGTTGTCATTATTAACAAAAGTATTTTACTATAGCATACTTTTTTTTGTTGTTGTGCAAGTTTAATTGTTCAAGATTTGAAGCTCATCAATACTTTAATTGACATTTTATAGATAAAAATGTAAACAAAAAAATCGCCATCAATTATTAACTGAGCTCGATGTGTAACTGTTTTAGTTTTTCCATTTTCTTGGCAGGTAATAGCAGAGGAGTACTATTAATTTGTGGTAAAGAAAGTGAAAATATTTCAGTTTTCTTTGCTTTTCACAGAATTTAAATTCAAGAAAGCTGGCAGAAAATATTATATCAAATAAATTTAGGGCGCGTGTGCTCGCACATCATTAAATCCTAGGGGTATCTTGTATTTTTGGAGGGTGAAATTTTTTTTATGTTGTTGTACAGCATTTATAATTTGTAATATAGGAGTAGTTGATAATTGAGTGATGGAGGAAAGCAATGTTGTGAAACAGTCATCGTTGAGGCCTGGTGGTGGAGCCTTGAAGTCCACATTGTCAGGGAGATCAACGCCGAGGGGTTCCCCTTCATTTAGAAGATTGAACTCCAGCAGAACTCCAAGAAGAGACGGCAAGAATGGTGGGGTGAGTCCTCAGTGGTTCAGAAGTAACCGCATTGTGCTATGGTTGCTTTTGATCACTCTCTGGACTTATGGTGGATTCTATGTCCAGTCAAGGTGGGCTCATGGGAATAATAAAGAAGCACTTTTCAGTGGTGGTTATGGAGGTGAATCAAGTGATGGGAATTCAGAGGCACAACTGAAAAATAGAAGGGACTTGATTGGTAATGAGGGTTCTTGGGGAGCTAAATTACGAAATGATACAAATCAGTCAAGTTCGAAGAATCTGGATGTGGTTTTGGCAAAGAAGGATAATGGTGATTCAACAAATAGGAATATATCATCAAAGAAGAAAGGCAAGAAATCAGGACGTAATTCGCGTAGGAAGACCCATAGTAAGCCGAAGTTGGCGGTGGAAGTTGTAGACAGTAGTGTTGATGTGCAGGAAGAGGAAATTCCAAAGCGAAATACCACTTATGGGCTTTTGGTTGGTCCATTTGGTTCCATAGAGGAAAGGATTTTGGAGTGGAGTCCCGAGAAAAGGTCAGGAACCTGTGACAGGAAGGGTGCTTTCGCACGTCTTGTTTGGTCTAGAAAGTTTGTTTTGATATTTCATGAGCTCTCCATGACTGGCGCCCCACTGGCGATGATGGAGTTGGCAACAGAGTTTTTGAGTTGTGGAGCCACCATTTCTGTTATAGTCCTTAACAAGAAGGGTGGTCTAATGCCAGAACTTGCTCGAAGAAAAATCAGAGTGCTTGAGGACAAAACAGACCTCAGCTTCAAAACTGCCATGAAAGCAGATCTCATTATTGCTGGTTCAGCAGTCTGTTCATCCTGGATTGGTAAGCGCTTCTTGATGTTCTGTGAAACATGTGATAAAATATTTTTTTCGTCATCAATCATTTACTTTTTGTAAATACTTATTATAATTCATTTGATAAGTCATATTTGATTATTGCCAGATAATAAATGAGCATAAGAATTCATGATTGGTTCAGGTGTGTGTGAAATACTATTAATGTTTTCCCCTTATTATTTTGTTCTCTTGTAAATTGTAACATAATGTCGAACTGCTGTTCTTCTTTACCGTGATGCGTCCTTTAATTTTTTCTGATGAACTCCTGTGGAAATGAATGGGTGATTAAATAAACATGCTACATTTTCTATTGCTAAGTGGAAAGTTTTGTTGCATTAGGTTGACTGAGGGAGATAAATTCAAATGCTAAGTCTGATCATTAAAGTTCATGAAACTCTTCATTCCCCAAAGATTCTTTTATAATCTATATTGTCATACGCTGTTTAGCTATAGGGTGGCACTTGAAGGAAGAGCTGATACAGGGAATAGCATCACATATGCCACTTGTATGTTAAGATCTCTCTTGAATTTGATAGTCAAGAAAATATTTTTTGGTTGTGTCTCTTACATTCTGATTCGGCAATAAAAAAACGACAGTAATAAATAAATATTGTGCCACTGTATCATCTGTTGGTCTCTTTACTTGATTGGAGTTTGATTTGTAAGTTTCTTTTTTAAATTAATCAATTCTGAAAAAAATCAGAAAACTTTTATTACTGTTTCTTTTAGTCGTATAGATAATGATCATGTTGTGGTTACAGAACAATACCTGTCACGTACTGTGCTTGGTTCTAGTCAAATCCTCTGGTGGATCATGGAAAACCGAAGAGAGTATTTTGATCGGTCAAAGCCTGTCCTCAACCAAGTGAAAAAGCTGATTTTTCTTTCCGAATTACAGTCTAAACAGTGGTTAGCCTGGTGTGAGGAAGAAAACATCAAATTGAAATCTGAGCCTGCTCTGGTTCCACTTTCTGTCAGTGATGAGCTGGCTTTTGTAGCAGGCATTTCTTGCTCACTAAATACTCCATCATTCAGTATAGAGAAGATGCTGGAGAAGAGACAGTTATTGAGAAATTCAGTTAGAAAAGAAATGGGATTGACTGATAACGATATGCTTGTGATGTCCTTAAGCAGTATAAATCCTGGAAAGGGTCAATTTTTGCTTCTGGAATCAGCACGTTTGATGAATGAACAAGGACCACTACATGATTCCGGAATTAGAGATTTGTCAGAAAGTGGCCATGATTATTATTCAAGGGCATTGCTTCAAAATTGGAAAAGAGTTGTTGGATCCTCCAATAACTCTATCATCTCCAATGGAACTTCTTTAGATTTTGATAAAACTACAAGGAAATATAAAAAGTTTCCCCGTCACTTCACCACGAGGGGTATTCCTAATTTGGTGACATTTGACAGAGATGCCAGCAAGAGAAAACTGTCGTCCGAGAGAGTTGAACGGCAGGAACAGAAGCTTAAGGTTCTCATAGGTTCAGTAGAATCTAAAAGCAATAAGGTGGTTTATGTCAAAGCACTTCTTAGACATCTATCTCTTCACGTGAACTTGTCAAAATCAGTATTGTGGACTCCTGCAACTACTCGTGTTGCCTCTCTGTATGCCGCTGCAGATGTCTACGTTATGAATTCTCAGGTACTTATTCTAGTTTTCAATGTGAGATTAATGTATCTGCTTGTTCATGTTTTAGAAGCTTTTGCAGCTTGAGCATTAACTTTGGGTTGCTTTTGTTTGGTTATGACAATGTCTCATTTTCTGCTGTAAATTTTCAAGTAAATAACATAATCTCCTCTTTTGTTAATTGCTTGAATATATACTAGGATTTAGATCATAGTTAAAGAGAGTTTCTGATGTAGTGATCAACTCATACTCCCATATTTATTACATGTGAAATGCTTATCTCCATTTTTGTTCCCTCACATTTTCACTTACCTTCTTCTTGCTGGGAAAAGATAACAATATACTGTAGATGACTTAGTATTTAACATTTTAGAACAAGCTAATAAAATATGAATTAATTAGCATTTGTGGCATTTATAATGTGACCGCCTATCTTTTCTCCTTCCTTCCAACTATGTTCACTTATTTGTATTTTGCAACATGAAGCAAGGTGACTAAATGCAAATTATTGCTACTGCTTGGAGGAACTCAACAATCTCATATGCATACATATTTAATGGTTCAATTCAGGTTCTTTAAATATTAAGCCAGTAAAAGACAATCTAAAAATTAGCTCTTATGTGGATCTCTGACTCAAAAACATTGAACTTCTGGAGATAACTACTTTATTAATTAATTTACTTCAAGGTGGAAATTCCTTTAGGGTAATAGTAAGAAAATAATGATATATGGAAGCAATTTATGCATCAGAAAATGAAATGGATTAATTCGAAAAGTAGATGTCGTACTGAAATTTTTTCTTCGTTAAGGATGGCATGGTGATGCAATCAGAGTGGAATCGGTCAAAACTGAGAGAGTTACATGAAAAGAAACATGGGCTGATGTGGTTGTGAAGGATTCGATGTGCATTGGATCTTTCGCTAGAAATAGTGATTGATTGCATGCCGTGGCGAGGCCATTTTCTATAAGGATGGTTTTTAAGCCTAGGGTGAGATCAGGTGGTTTAGTTGGTGAAGTCCTTTCTTGTATACCTTATGATCCAGTGAGCAAAATGTTATTCAGAAGTTATTACTTTAATCTATGGGGAACAGCTGGAATAGTAGCAGATCTACTCAAGGAAAAAATATTACGTTTATAGGAAAGGAATTCCCCTGTATTTCTGGAAACTGGGAGGGAAAAGGAAAATAGGATTCAAAGAATGTTAAGAACAGCCTTAAATGGACAGCAGCGTGACGAGATATATAACTGATCTGGTAAATTTGGTGGCTCCTTCAATGGTTGAGTTCTCTTTGTGTGCTTCTCTCATTTCGCTATTAAGTGATTAAGTCACACGTTGACCAGCTTTTTCTACCTTCCTTCTGACAAATATTTCCCCTGTAACGAAAGCAGGTGAACATAAAATCAGTAATGCCTTCTTACTTTGTAATGTTATTGCCACTCCATAATGCAATGTCTATTCGATTAAATCAGTGAACATGCATCATTTGATTTCTCGTCATCATTGTTAGCTGTAGGTTTGCATGTTTTTCACATGGAAACATGTTATACTATGTGGTAGGAGAATTTGGCATTTACCTTCAAGTTGCAATAAACAAATGACAGGAAAGTATTGAAAACATGTACTTGATGAACTGGGAGAGACCATCTGAATATGCTAGATGAATGAGAACTTGATACACGTCCATAATTTGTCTTTTTTCATTTAATATAAAGATAATACGTCTATTCAAACATTCAAGTTATTTTATATTGTTGATGATTTGTGAGGATCTTGTAATGCTGTTTATCCGTATAATATTTACTTCATGGTCATTCGTTTTATTATAGTGAAGTGCTCACGTTTTGTCTGAGAACTATGCTTTCTTCATAACTTACAACATCAGCTATTTGTACATTGCAGGGACTCGGAGAAACATTTGGAAGAGTAACAATTGAAGCAATGTCATTTGGACTTCCAGTATGGCACTCAATTCTGCTCATTTTAATGCATCTCATTAAATGACGATGGTCATTGGTTTGTATTTTATTATCCAGCATCCATATCTAAGAGCACAAACTCTGCATATTCACGTAAATTAGCTTCATATCTGTTCATGTTAGTTCTAGTTTCACATTGCAATCCTTAATCCCAACCCAAAATTAATATAAAATTTTCTAGCATCTGTATGCGTAATTGTGTCCAGCTTGTTGACATTTTCCTCTCTAGATGCATTGAGTGCGTGTTTGGTATGTAGTATTGGATATGACTAGGTAATATAATAAATAAATATTTTAGCTTCTTTTCTTTCTTAATATTAGCCAATGTTATTCAACGATCCTGCTTACCAAACACGTCATAAAGAAATTGGAAGATATCTCGCACTTCCATTTCCAGTGTGATCCATCACTTTTCTGACGTAGTTCTGTGTTTGTCATTACTGGATAGGATAGAATATATATAGCCCTTGTTTGATGGCTTCTCATTTCCCATGTTGTGGTGTGCAGGTTCTGGGAACGGATTCTGGAGGCACAAAAGAGATTGTGAAACACAATGTAAGCGGTTTACTCCATCCTTTGGGGCGTTCGGGTGCTCAAGTTCTTGCAAAACATCTTCGATTTCTGCTCGAGAATGTATCCGTGCGGCAGGCAATGGGAACAAAAGGCAGAGAGGAAGTAGAGAAAAAGTACTTGAAGAAGCACATGTACCAGAAGTTTGGCGAGGTCCTGTACAAGAGCATGAGAATTAAGTAACATCTACCAAAGCACATCGTTGATTCTTTAGCTGGTGTATATCATAGAAAACCAAATTAATGAGTGTTCTCTTGTACTTGAATTGGCTTGTATTTGTGAAATGGCAACTGTGGAGAAATGAATGTTGGAGAAGGGAAAAAGGCAGAATGGAAAAGGATTTAATCTGAAGTAGTTGTATTCATTTTCGTAGTCAAACAACCCCAACAATTTCTCATGCATAAACTAGAGCATTGATGGTATGTTCGATATACTTGGACAATACTTCGTAGAACAACTAACAATACTGCACCTTCCATTAGGCTATCCAGCTGAGAATCAAAGCCCTCTGTGGGATCAATAGTATGAACTTATTTGTTCTGATTTAGACCTCGAAATGCTCCCTAGTGTTAAATATGTATCATGCATGTGAATTTGAATATGAGAATGTTCATCTATTACGAAACAATCACTTGTGAATGTTATTATGCGGGTTGTGCTGTTGTAGTCTATTCTCACTTTCGTTCCACATGGATCGATATTAAATGAATCATCATTCTTGTTCAATCATCCACACTTTGGACATTCAATCTGTCTAAGACTAGTGATGCGTCTACCGACAACTCTTTAGTTTAGAATTTTATGGTTAAAAAAAAAAAGATAGAATTTCTGATTATTGAAATCTTAATCGAAATGCATGTATTAATCATTGTATTATCGTATATCCGGCAATTCTCTAAATAAAACGTCATACGTTTTCAAAGTGGAAGATAAATGTATTCATCACAAGGGGTTGTTGTACTCTAATCCAGTCTAGTTATTGCATATGGTATGCCTGATTGGTAAGAATTCAAAGGAATTAAAGGAAACAAAGTGTTACACTTTCAAATATTGTTATACATAACCTTATCTAGCTTCCATTACTGAAATTGACAATATATTGGAGCAATAATTTTCTGTTGTAATTTCACTTTTCCCTTCTTGTGAACTGCTTTCAGTAAAGAATGATGGTTGTTTTGGTGCCGGCAGTTGTACCGTACTATTTGTAAGCATTGAAACCACATCTGTCATGGACGGCCTGTCTCCGGGCTGATCTTGAACGCATAACAGACCCACATTAATACATCTCATGATTTCATCCTCGGGGCTTGAATCATCCAGTCTTGAATCCATTAGCTCTAGAACTCTACCTTCCATCCAAAGCTCCCATGCCTAAGATATGACGAGTTGTCGAGTAAAGATAGAAATTACACTAATTGTTTTAAATCAGGAGAGTCTTGATTCAAAAAAGAAACGAAAAGATAGTTATCTATAATGAAGAGAGACTCACAAGTCCTATGAGGTTGAATGGGTGGTGCTCCGATGGGTGGCAGCTATGATTTCTCTTGCCACTCACAATTTCAAGTAGTAAAACTCCAAAACTAAATACATCAGATTTCATTGACACAATGCCTTTTATGGCGTACTCAGGAGACATGTAGCCGCTGAAATAATAAATAAATATACTTCAGGGGTTACTTGCATATTGTTAATATGTGCTTGTTTGTCAATTAATATTGTTTACTTACTATGTCCCGACAATTCTTTTGGTGTTTGCTTCAGTTTGTTGCACCCCAAAGATTCTAGCCAATCCAAAATCCGATATTTTTGGATTCATGTTGTGGTCAAGCAAGATGTTGCTGGCTTTCAAATCTCTATGAATCACCCTCAACCTTGAATACTTGTGGAGGTAGAGTAGCCCTTGAGCAACTCCTTCTATAATGTTCATTCGGTCAGTCCAATTAAGTAATTCTCCTCTGCTTGAATCTGTTCAGAAAATACTAGGCACGCTATTAACTAAAATAGCTTTCACAAAAGAATTGAAAATCTTGAATACATAGTCAAAGCTTCAAAACATACCGAAGAGGAAGAAATCTAAACTTTTATTAGGCATGTACTCATATACTAAAATTTTTTCTTCCCCTTGAATGCAGCATCCTAAAAGCCTAACAAGATTAGTGTGTTGGAGTTTGGCTATCAGTTGAATCTCATTTTTGAACTCTGTCAGCCCTTGTCCTGAGCTTCTTGAAAGTCTTTTTATAGCTATCTCTTGTCCACCAGGTAATGCTCCCTAAAAAATCAGCTAATCATTGATATCTCAACTTATGATAGCTTAAGAGTTCCTGCAGTGAAAAAGCTTACCTTATAAACTGGTCCAAAGCCCCCCTCTCCAAGCTTATTCTCATTGGCGAAATTGTTTGTGGCTATAGCAATACTTTCAAAGCTGAAAATGTTCACTTGGCTCATCTTCTTATCCATTGTATCACTGGATTGGCTGTATTTGCCTGGAGCAGTGATAGTATCTTCCAGCCCATTTAGCAGCATTCGTGCTTTTGTTCTGACCATCCCTTGTAGACCATCATGATAAGTAAGATTTGGACAGACGAATCCTTAAAGACACGATCTGAATCCAATTTCTAATTTGGTCTAAGTTCTAACCTTTTACTCGGACGTTAAAAAAGCAAAAGGTGGTGAATGCCAGTAATGTTGTCCCACCGAATGCAGTAATAAGCCATATCCACCACTTTCTAGCTGCCAGTTTGTGCTTCTCACGAACATAGGTGGATTCTACAGATAAGTAACAAATTATTTGATTCCTATAACTAGCTCATATTAAGAATAGCATAAACGTTCTATATATGTTGAGATGTACCATTAAACCTAAATTTAGTTATCCGCCAACGACTACACATGGAAGAGCAGTTTATGAATTTCTTAATGGTCGACTTTGTTTTACCAATGATGACGAGAATGTGAACTCTCAGCCATTTTATGTGTGGAAGAGATTTTTCTTATTTTATGCCAAAGGCAATTTATAAAGCAAAATCATACATACCAAAACAGGTGAAATAAAATCACAATACTTACAATATAAATATGCATAGCAATACACGAGTATTCACTTAGTATCTCTTTAGAGAAAAGCATCCCTTAAATACTGAAGACAAAAAGCATATAACAGTTAAGAGGTGTAGCCTGCAGTCCCAACTTTCTTGCTTACATAGACCCTTGTTTCTAATGTTATTCTCTTAGTAGAATCGATTCTTCACTCTATAGTTTAGAAACAATTTATAGAATTCTCTAACTTTACTGGTGCAAGTCAAGATCACCCTCCCCCAAAAGAATGAAAGGAAAAAAAATCCGTACTCCCATGGATTTAATT
Source organism: Fraxinus quadrangulata (assembly GCA_903798255.1). Lineage (NCBI taxonomy): Eukaryota > Viridiplantae > Streptophyta > Magnoliopsida > Lamiales > Oleaceae > Fraxinus > Fraxinus quadrangulata. Next base: position 107,431 of record CAIGRB010110170.1, read on the forward strand.
TATTCTAAAACAAGCACAAAGCATGGTATATAATTAGTTTATTTTGTACTAAAGAAGATAAAATAAAATAAAATTTATTATCTAACCTCTCCCTGTATCTCTTTTAAGAACAAAAATCTCCCTGTCTGCATATCCAGAAGCGAAGAAGTTCGTTTCTTCATTCCAAATCTCACAACCAGTTCCATATTGGGTGGTGCGAGAAGCATAAGCAACACATGAACAATTCTGCTCACACTTGTCCTGACACTCAAAAATGCTAAGCTTGTAACTTTCACCAAATCTGTAACCATCACCCCGCATGTAACCCACTCTACTCTCGAACCAATAATCAGGCTTTCTACAGTCAGGCAATGTCTTTTTCACACATCCTTCATCCGGTTTTGAGAAAGAACAATCACCAAAGGATCCTAATACTATTCCCATCACGATACCAGACGGATCTATTCTGTAATATAAGAAAGATATATTCTCATTTACTGAATACGTAAGGTACTTTTCGTTCTCATTTGAAATGAAACTGAAGTCACCATCAAGTAATTTGGCAAGGTTGGCAAAACGTCCGTTGTTCCAAATGCCACTAGTCCAATACACATTTCCCTTATACCATGTTATCAATTGGTTTGTGCCATTTGGGTCTCCACCAATGGTAAATGATCCTGATGATGGTGATTCTTTGCTTATCCAACCAGTAAGCGACCACTGATGCCCTGTTTTGAAACTGATACCCATCCTCATTCCAGGTAGAATCGTGTCTGTAGGATAATCAAAGCTTTGCCACAAGGTTTGGTTTACAGAACCATCCGGATTCAGTTCTCTCAGAACAAAATTGCCATTATCTAGCAGTATAGCACTTGCGTTTCTACTGGCTACTGGGGCTGAATTAAAAACACTGGTAATATCGCCTCCTCTGGAAGTAATCTTCATCTTTCCATCAGTGTCAATCAAAAGACTCCCTGATGCATCAGCAATCGGATTGTTACGGTTGGCCACCCACACGGTTCGATCATAAAGTGGAAGATTGGCTTCCCCATAATCAGGTGGTGTGTTGTAACATATGCCTAAATAACGGACTTTTGAGTTTCCCGGGCTAAAGTACTCCAATTTGAACACCTTGTTTGCTGAACTGAGGTATTCCCAATCCCTGAGTGGCTGCCGTCCTCGTAAAATTGAGTCTCTTTCTGCCCCTGCACAGACCGTAGAGTTCAAAAACAAGTAGCACGACAAAGTAAGAATCACGAAATTTCTTGTTTCGGTTGACATGAATGGTAGTTTTGCATTGTTCAAACATCTAGATAAGCGTTTTCATATCTGAGCCATAATTGGCGGTGACAAAACGAACATTATGAAAAATATCAGAAGGGGTCTGTTGACTGTGTTGAAACGATGACAAATTGACTTGACAAAATTACAAAGGAGTCTACCAATTAGAACAGAACCAGTCATTAACTCCCTAATTGTCACGGCATTTTTGGGAGGAAAAAAAATGGACATCTTCAACAATCAACAGATTATAATCAATGCCCATTTTGTAACGGACGTCCAAATTCATAATCAAAACAATAATGCTAAATGTATATTGTTTCTTTACATCATTGTTTACGTCCCCTTTTTTTTCAAAAGTGCTTTTTTTTAAAATGTCTAATAGTGTGTTGTCACGTGGCACAATGTAAACAATGATGTCAAAGATGATGTATATGTTGCATGATTGTACTTCTTCTTGAGATCCATTACACTCACTTGTGCAGTAGAGATTTAAGTCCCAACGCGCGTTGATGGAGTTTAAAAGAACTGTTTTGGCCTCTGGTAATTGGGTTAAATTTAACCAATAATTTACTCGCACTAGTAATTTGGCTAACATGGAGAAAAAGATGATTGCCATTGGTGATGAGGGCAGGGCAATACGTACAGGTGTTAAATGAATGAGTTGAGTCGAGTTACCCTTCTCGTCTGAAATTGTATATTTTACTTGTTATGACAAATAGACTCGCACCGAGTTGACAAGTTGAGCGAGTGAGCTCGTTAATTTTTCTTATTGTAATTGTATATTTTTACTAAGGAAAATCTGCAACATCGGTCCCTAACATTTTCAATTTTTTCAGACTTTACTCTAACTTTCAATTTGTGCCAGTAAAGGTCCCTAACATTTCATAAATATGCAGTAGAGGTCCAAATGGATGGAAAGCATCTACTTGTGTAGTTGACCAAAAAAGACAAAATTTGATTAATTTTGACCAAATTAAAAATGACAAAATGGTAACTTTACATGTTATCCCTAAAATAAGTTAAAAATCAAATTAAAAAAAATAAAATTCCTCACCTTTCACCCACCCCAAACCAGAGAAAACACCCGTCACCGTCAGCCACCCAATTTGAAATTAGAAAAAAAAATCAGCCACTTCCGACCACCCAATTTGCCAGAGTTTCATCCCCTAACCGGCAGCCTCATTCCACAAACACACCTCGCACAATTAATTAGACAAACAACATCATATGGAAATCAAAACTAGCCTTTAAAACCATGGGAGTCGAGCTGTCCAACAACAAAATCCGACAACTCCAGTAACACCCACGGTCGTGCACCACTACCGGGCCGATTCGCCTCACCTCCAATTCATGGTAAGACATTATTCAAAACAACTCCAATTGATACGGTTTCTTCAATACGCAAATGACGTTCCCATTTCTTCAATTTATGTTAGGTTTGATTTGATTGGTTTTGATATTTGGGTGGTGGCGACTGCCTTTGGGAGGCGATGGCAACCGACCATTGTGCCCACAAGTGTGGGTGGGAGTTGGAAAAGAAGGTGCCGACCATGGGCCTTTCTAATTTTCATGAAGGTGGTTGGGGTAAATTTCCTTTATTTTTTAGGTTTTTTTTATTTAAGTTTTATGTTAAAAAAAATGTAAAATTGTCATTTTATCCTTTTAAAATTAGTCAAAATTATGGTCAATGTCAATTTTTTTTGTCAACTAACGGTCAAGTGGATAGTTTCCATCCATTTGAACCTCTAATGCATATTCATGAAAGGTTAGGGACTTTCACTAATACAAATTAAAGGTTAAGATAAAGACTGCAAAAATTGAAAAGATTAGGGATCGTTGTTGCAATTTTCCCTTTTACTAATTATGGCAAGCCATCTTGCTTACCCAAATCATGTGAGCTGATGAGCAGCTCGCACAAAAAATTTGCTGCTGTACTCATCTTGGACACGGGCCGAGCGACTTGCTCTTAGCATGTTTCACCATTTAAAATTAAGTGAAATTTATGTATTCCTAACTTAAAGTTATATTTTTATTGATGTATATTAAAATAATAACTTTTAAACACATTCAAACATTCTTACTCGACTAAATTACACGACAGTGCAAGAAGTTTGGCAAGCTTTGATTAAGTGAACTGTGAAAGATTTTGATAACACCACAAATTTACGTGGTTTGGAGATAATACTCGAACATCCACGCATTTCATCGAGCTTGGTAGTTTTCACCTCCCAGGATTTGATGTGGACTTAAAAATTGTGCCCAATTATTTCGAATGATGCTTGCATCTGGCGACTGTTGACACAGAATTAACGGTCATTGAAAAAGAAGTTCATGACATGTAAATCTTCTACCTCTATGTAGTATTACTCTGTCGGCTTTCGCCCATTGTAGAAATTTCTCCAGAGCTAGGCATACATGCTGGTTTTATTCAAATGATAAAAACAAGAATATGTTAATTTTCCTTGTGAACACCAGATTTTTCACAACCCCCACCCCCATATTTTTTTAATATACTGTAACTCCAAGGTATTGACATAACAACTAACTAATAACAGACATTGACACAGTGGAGATTTAACTGCCAAAATCAGTTATTAGCAAAATAACTCCCTCATCAAGTCAGCTACACATCTGCGGCAGGGGTACAAATCAATCAAAGCCTGCTAAGCTTCTTGAGAATAAAGAATTAGTAGCCACAGTACTACAACATCCATATTACCATATACAGACAGTGTTGGCTTGCTCATAAGGTATATTGTACGGATACTGAACAATAATAAAGAAAAGCTAAAATCTTTCTATTATAGATAATATGCTCTTTATCCCTATCAAGTATTACGTACGAAACATGATATTAGTGCGTCTTTGGTAAGCAAGACTAGAGAATAATGGAAGGGATTAAAGAAGACAATTTAAAATCTCGTCTCTTGTAGTGAAAAATACTCTTCTATGAAAAGTTCTCTTATCTAGCTTCCATCACTGTGATTGACAGTACATTGGTGCAATTATTTACTAAGTTGGTTTCACGTTCCCCTTCTCGTGCACCGCTGTCAATGAAGAATGCTGGTTGTTTTGGTACCGGCAGGCGCGCACTGTCGTTCGTAAGCATAGAAACCACTTCCGTCATGGAGGGCCTGTCTTTGGCCTGGTCTTGAACGCATAACAGACCCACATTAATACATCTAACTATTTTATCCTTTGAGCTTGAATCATCCAATCTTGAATCCATTAGCTCTAGAACTCTTTTTTCCATCCAAAGCTCCCATGCCTGAGATATGACGAGTAGTCATGCAGAGAGACTTGATTTAAAGAAGAAAATAAAAGATAATTAAAGTATCTATATATAATAAAGCGGGACTCACAAATCCTATGAGGTTGAACGGGTGCTCCGATGGGTAGCGGCTATAATTTCTCTTGCCACTCACAATTTCAAGTAGTAAAACTCCAAAACTAAATACATCGGACTTCATTGACACAATGCCTTTTATAGCGTACTCAGGAGACATGTATCCGCTGAAATGACGAATATATATACTTTAGGGGATACTTACATATAGTTAATAAGTGCATGTTTATCAATTAATATTGTTTACTTACTTTAGGGGATACTTGCATATAGTTAATAAGTGCATGTTTATCAATTAATATTGTTTACTTACTATGTTCCGACGATTCTTTTGGTGTTTGCTTCAGTTTGTTGAACCCCAAAGATTCTAGCCAAGCCAAAATCTGATATTTTTGGATTCATGTTGTGATCAAGCAAGATGTTGCTGGCTTTCAAATCTCGATGAATCACCCTCAACCTTGAATACTTGTGGAGGTAGAGTAGTCCTTGAGCAACTCCTTCTATAATGTTCATTCGGTCAGTCCAATTAAGTAATTCTCTTCTGCTCGAATCTGTACAGAAAATACTAGGCATGCTATAAACTTAAACAACTTGACAAAAGAATTAAACGAAGATAGTCAAAGCTTTACACTACATACCAAAGAGGAAAAAATCTAGACTTTTATTAGGCATGTACTCATATACTAAAATTTTTTCTTCCCCTTCAATGCAGCATCCTAAAAGCCTAACAAGATTAGTGTGTTGGAGTTTGGCTATCAGTTGAATCTCATTTTTGAACTCGGTCAGCCCTTGTCCTGAGCTTCGTGAAAGTTTTTTTATAGCTATCTCTTGCCCACCAGGTAATTCTCCCTGAAAAATTGGCTAATCATTGGTATCTCAATTTATGCTACCTTAAGAGTTCCTGTAGAAAAAACTTACCTTATAAACTGGTCCAAAACCCCCCTCTCCAAGCTTATTTTCATCTGAGAAATTATTTGTGGCCATGGCAATGCTCTCAAAGCTGAAAAAATTCACTTGGGTCATCTTATCCATTCCATCACTGGGTTGGCCGTTTTTGCCTGAGGCTGTGATAGAAACTTCCAGCTCATCTAGCAGTGTTCTTGTTTTCGCTTTGTAGACAAATACAAAAAGTAAGATATGGACAGACAAAAAACATGATATATATTGAATATCTAATTTGGTCCAAGTACTCACCTATTACTCGGAGGTTTCGTTGTACAACATAGCAAATGATGCTGAATGCCAGTAAAATTGTCCCACCCAATGCAGTAATGAACCATATCCACCAGTGCCCAGCTGCCGATCTGTGCTTCCCACTATCATTGGTGGATTCTATGAAAGAGTAACAGAAAGAGTTGATTACTGATAATGAGCTCATATTTAGAATATCAGAAACACCCTGCATATATTGAGCTGTGCTATTGCACCTAAATTGGGTTATCTGCAAAAAAACCTATGCATGGTGGACTTGATTTTTGCAAAAACGATGAGAATGTAAATCTAACCTTTCCCTGTATCCCTTTTAAGAATGTAAATCTCCCTGTCTGCATATCCTGATGGGTAGAAGTTAGTTTCTTTACTCCAAATCTCACAGCCAGTTCCGTATAGGGTGGTGCGAGAAGCATAAGCAACACAAGAACAATTCTGCTCACACTTGTCCTGACAATCAAAGATGCTCAGGTTGTAGTTTTCACCATATCTGTAACCATCACCAAGCATGTAACCTACCCTACTCTCAAACCAATAATCAGGCTTCCTACACTCAGGCAATGTCTTTTTCACACATCCCTCGTCCTGTTTCGCAAGAGAACAATCACCAAAGGATCCTAATACTATTCCCATCATGACACCGACTGGATCTATTCTGAAATAAAGGAAAGAGATATTCTTATTTACTGAATATGTAAGGTACTTCTCGTTCTCATTTGAAACGTAGCGGAATTCACCATCAAGTAATTTGGGAAGATTGCCAAAATGTCCGTTGCTCCAATTCCCACTAGTCCAATACACATTTCCCTGATACCATACTACATTTTGGTTTGTGCCATTTGGGTCTCCACCAATGGCAAATGATCCTGACGATGGTGCTTCTTTGCTTATCCAACAAGTGAGCAACCACTGATGCCCAGTTTTGAAATTGATACCTAGCTTCATTCCAGGTAGAATCGTGTCTGTAGGGTAATCAAAGCTTTGCCACAAGGTTCGGTTTACAGCACCATCTAGATTCAGTTCTCTTAGTACAAAATTGCCATTATCTAGCAGTGTAGCGCTTGAATTACTACTGGCTCCAGGGACTGAATTAAAAACACTCGGAACATCGCCTCTACTGGAAGTAATCTTCAACTTGCCATCATTGTCAATCATAAGACTCCCTGATGCATCAACAATAGGAGTGTCACGGTTGGCCACCCACACTGTCCGATCATAAAGTGGAAGATTGGCTTCCCCATAATCAGGCGGTGTGTTGTAGCATATGCCTAAATACCGCCTACTTGAGTTTCGTGGGCTAAAGAACTTCAATCTGAATACCTTGTTTGCTGAACTGAGGGACTCCCAGTCCTCGAGTGGCTGCCCGTCCAAGATTGTGTCCCTTTCTGTGTCTGCATAGGCTGGAGGATTCACAGACAAGTAGTATGATAAACCAAGAGCAATCGAAATTCTCATTCCGATTGACATGACCGTATACTTCTTTGTAGTTCTTCAAAATTGTAGATAAGAGTTTAAATAATTGATGATGACAAAGTTTCAAATGTGGAACCTGTCTCCGAAGCATAACGTGGAGCGTGGATTAGAAGAAAGTCTCCGTAGGTCCACTATACAAAATATCAATTGGCCTGGTCTACTGTGTTGAGGACTGGCAAATTGATTTGACAACAGAGTCTAACAAACAAAATCACTATCAATTATTGCCCTAATTGTTACGGCATTGCTGGCTACAATGATAGATCATAAGACAACGCCCATTTCATAACGCACCAAAATAAGCATACATGTTTCAAATTTCCATTGAACCCTAATTTTATTGATTAACGTGTGGGGAAAGGGTTTCGCACAGATGTTCGTCGCTTGTAATGATTGAAAAGATTGTTAAGTAACGGTAAATACATAAGAATTTAATATAAATAAACAGACTTTTACTTCTTCTTGAACAGGAAAGATCAAAGCCCATGTGTTTGTATTATGCCGTTTCCCCTGCATTCTCTATCATCTGAATGAAAATTCTATATGGTTCCACGTGCATTTTTTATAGAAAAAATTGTGAAATTCACTTGGTGTTTATATCTTGCTTCCATCGCTGAAATTGACAATTCGTTGGCGCAGTTCTTTTCTAAGCTGATTCTGGTTCAATAAAGAATCCCGCTGCTCCTCAGGTATATTAACCACTATCCGTCTAACTTCAGGTTATGGTTTTCAGTCAACAGTATCATGATAGAACTGTCCTGTGCAGTCTAATTCATCACTACTTTTATGTTACTTCTCATTCGAAGGGAATGTCCTGAAGAGTGCAGGGAAGACGTATCCTCTTCGATGGTTGCAGCAGCGAGATTTGCTGATCTGCTCAAACTACGTGAGCTTAGAACAATATTTTCTGAGAGATTCGAGAAATCCCTCGAGTATTATGTCAATATAGTGCTAATTCATTACGACATTGGTGAAAGCAACAATACTGTTCGTTCGTTTTTCAAATTCTTGTACTTGGTTTGTAGAGAAGCAGAAGCGAGACCGTCCATCAAAGGACATGAAGCTTCAGTTAATGCTTCAATTGACTTGTATTTTTTGAGCATTTTTTGGGCATTACTATAGTAGCCCATTTTTCACTTGTGAAGTTCTGTTCAGTATTCAGACTTTAGGATGGTGAACTGTGTCACAAGCTGCTAGAGAAAGTTAATAAATAAATTCTATAATAACATAATCGATTGTCAAAAATTTCTATAACGTTCAAGAAAGAAATATATCCAAATATAAATAAATGGAATTGTCATACATAAAATTTACTTTGTGTTTGAATCTCATTAAAATGAAAATAGAATTTTTGAAATAGTAATTGATGGGAGAATGTGTGGTGAAAAAGTGATGAAAAGTTTTAAATTTGTGTATAATATTATTTTATTTGAAGAATGTGGTTGAATGAAAAAAAATGAAAAAAAAAAAAATGAGAATGTGAATGTGATTAAAATTGATGTCAAACAAGGGATTAAAATGAATTATGTACAGAAAAATAGGAAAAGGACAACAAAAAGTACAAATGCAAACGCGATGAAGAATAGCAACAAAACCTGAATGGGAAAAACTGAGTTTTTGTTACCATACAAGGGTTAAATAGACATTCCCCCCTTTGTTGGAGGGAATCCGGGAAAAGTGAAGGGAAAATAAATGGTGTAGATCATGCAACATGGGTTAAATACAGGTGGACTAAGAGGAAATTTGCCCGTTATTATCAGGAAATGAAATAAAATCCAATTTTTTTTTTTTTTGTGGAAATTACATAATTTCAAACTTCCAATTTCAAAATTCAAATTTATAAGTTTTTATTTCAAAAATCAGACGATAATTAAAATTT
>CAIGRB010110174.1:0-22401 GCA_903798255.1 Fraxinus quadrangulata
TCTCTGCTTGAGCACTGGGTGGTGGGAGCTGAGAGCAACTCTGGTCCAGATTGACATTTAATGGGAGCAGATAATTCAGTTGCATTTCTCTTAGCTAATCGCTCTGTGTCTAGCACAAAGTTGAGCACTGTTGAAAGATGAACATGTAGCACATTATGGAGTCAGCAACCTCGAACCATGAGTGTATACATTAGTGTATGGAGCCCTATACATGAGTATGTATCAGGGGCGACGTGTGTGCATAGCGTGTGCATAATGTGTGCGTAGTGTGCATCATCTGTGTGTTGTGCATGTTTCATGTGTGAATTAAACTAGACAATCAGATCTTTCAAACGTCTAAGTAACAAGAACAGTGGAGGGAGGTTGAATTTTTCTGAAATGAACTCACTATTTTGGTTTAAAAGCTTGTCCAGATGGATTGTAATCCCGCACAGGCTCTTTTTCTAGCTCTGGTTTATCTTCCGCACTGCTCTGTTATAATAAATATTAAGAATGAGCACTGGAAATTTGAGTTTTATATACAAAATTTAGTGATGAGTGGAGTGATTTTTAAAGTTCAGGGACTCCATGTAAATCTTTTGTAAAGTTAAGTGATGATTTAGGTGATTTTTAAAGTTAAGTGACCATTTGGATTATTAACCCTTATTTTAATATACTATGAGTCTGTTCTGCAAATTTTTTAAAAAGTCAAAAGTGATTTTGAAATCAACTAGGTGAAGTTGCTTTTGTTTGGACAATTTTTCATTTTTTCCCTCCGAAAACAGATATAATTGAATAAATGTGACAAGTATCACATGCGTTTGCATACTAGTAATATTAAGAACTCAATGAATTACATTTATAGATTACATATTCATGTTTACTTTCAACACTTCCATTACGATAACTTGTGTCATAACTTTCTTAAACAAATGCGAGCCAAATATATAGTTGTGGTGCTTGTGTTAGTTTACACGAGCAAATGTGTCAATCTAGTCTCACTTGAAAATTTCTATTTGAGTTCATGTTTGGTACACATTAAAATTTTCATTTTCATTTTCATTCTTCTACTCATTTTCAACCATACATTATTTAATAAAATAATATTTTCCATCATATTAATAATTTTTCCTTCTTTTTCAACTACACATTTTCCATCAATCTACTATTCCAGAATATATTCTTCCAAAATAATGTGGCTCAAACACACTCTAAATGTCACATTTTGATATCTTAATTAATTAGATGCTTAAATAGATTATATAAATAATTTCTATGCTTTCATTTGTATATTTTATCATCATACACTCACTATGTACGTGAGGTTGGATTGAGCATTCGAAGATTAATCAACACGCAGACCGACAAATATTAGAAAGTTACTAATAAATGGAACAGTTGCAATAAAATACTAAAATGTCATAAATCTTGAGGCGTGGAGAAAGGACTAGAGAACTGATATTTTCATTCCATCATTAAATGACAATTATATCCTTAATGGTGTCATCTCCAGTCTCCTGTTCGACTCTCTAAAAGCGTGTAAAAAAATAAAAACCTTTGTCCTAAAATGACTATCGAATTAGATCTAACTGGAGAAGATTGGAGTAGAAGGAACGGGAGAGGAACTGAACCTGAAGTGTCCGTATCAAAATTCAGGGGCACATTTCATGTATATAACAATCAACTATAGCGAGAGAGAGAGAGAGAGACTCGGCTTTTCTGTTAACTGTAAGTTCATCATATTGAAAAGGTAAACTCTTTAGCTCAATTAAATTCGAATGTTTACTCCACTCATTTTTTAGAATTTCGATTGTTTCATTTAGATCTCTGTATAGAGAGATTTCGAGTAGACGGTTTGTATCTGAATTCTACAACTATGATTTATTTTGCTTTACTGTTAAGTATATTCGTCAAAACGATTAGTATTGATTTACAATTTGATGCATACTTGTTTGGTAGTTTGATTGTTTCTCTTTCTCTCTCTTTTTTTTAAACAAAATTTAATTTATTTCCAAGCTCGCCCACGATTTTGATAACAATTTACAAAATTAGATGCTTAATCATTTTAGGAATTTATGAGTTAATTATTAAAGAATGTTTTAAAAAAAGTGTTAACTAGCTATGCACTGAACTATTTTTGGAGGTGGGAATCTTTTCATTTTCACACGAAGCAATAAATCCTAGAAGAGACTAAATTAGAAGAAAAGGCAAGAGACAGATGATTAAAATTTCACTTCTGATATCTGTTGGTTGAACTGTACTGAAAGATTTTTATTTTAGCAAGTTTAACTAGGAATAACATGGGCTTGTATCTAAAGTATATATCCTCCTTTAACCCTTGAAAAACATATATTCTTGAATTATTGGTATTTAGTAATATGCATGCCCCATATAAGAACTGTCCTATGTAATCACAAGTCACTATTGCAGTTTAGGCCCTTTTGTTTGTAGACTAAGGTGTAATGAAGAAATCTTAATTTTATCTAATGTTTATTCTTGCTAAACTTTTTACTGCATTCTATAAGCTAGATTAGCACTGCATCGTCATCCAAGAAAAACTTGATTCTGGAGGTAGTCCGACGTCCATTTTCAGAGAAGGCTAATTCTTAACTGAAACGCTGGGCTAGTCACGTCTTACTGTAAAAAGTGAATGATGGGTATCTAGATTATAGAAAATGGAGGGATGATTGGAGGTCTTTGCTTCCATTCCCCCTATCTCTTTCTTTCTTTCTTTTATTAAGAATTTATACTTTTGATATCCCTAGCTTCATTATTTCTATATTCTGCGAAAACATATATTACCTTCAAAGAAAAGCTTTCCCCCACCCAATCCTGGCTTCAGTAGATCGTCCCATACATTTTGTGCACAACGAGATGTGTTTCCTCTACTTAGGTTTCTCCAATATTACTCCTGGTAATCTAACAAATTGAGTCAAATCAAAACAGGATTTCATATTGTTTTCTTTCCCAAAGAGGTACTCCTGCAAGAAGATAGAAATATGAAACATTGGTTGCTTTCTTTGGAACCTGATAATATTATTAGTTTGATTCGTTAAGGAAAAAAGCCATAATATTTGGCAGTAGAAGTGGGTGGCGTGGTCCACAATTGATCTTTTGGGATCCACAAAGTATCTGAGGAGCAATGAAGTGGGGAAGAGAACATGAGTGAAGTTTAAAAGTCTTATTTATTTGTTTGGTTTCTAAGCAAAATGAGAGGGCAATTAGTTGTCGGCCCCATACGTGTACTTCATCTTATGTTTGTCGATTTTTAATGTTTAAGGAAATTTTTAAGTTTGAATTTCAGTATTATGAGAGGAGATTTAGTCATATGATGAGCAAAGTTATTTTCTTTAAGTTTCATTTTGTCCTATCCTCTTTTCTTTCGCTTCTCATAGCCTAAAGCTTTTCATGAATTTGATAAATCTAGCTCAGGGTGTTCTGGTCACTGGCTGCATACAATGCTTGCAGGTTCTACTCTGTGGAGAAACAGTTAACAGGTGCCGTCCTGATTATTCGAGCTGAGGGAGTTCTTCGGTCAGGTTTTCTAAATTAAGAAATGAGCAAAAGCTTATTTCTTATTTTGGAGCCCGACTGAGAACAAAAAGCTTTCTGGTTGCCATATGGAAAGTAAATAGCTTTTTCTTGGTACTCGTTTTCATTTTTTACTTGTGTTCTTATCCCATTAGTTTGAACATCAATAAATGGAAAAAAATATGGAAAAAGCTAAAATGGGCCAATTGAAGAACTATGAACAAGTTCATTATAGTTCTGCAGAGACTAGAAATCAGGGGCTTGGTTCTGTGAACCAATGGACTTTTCAGGATCCATACAATTCGATTAAAACTTATATAAGACCACCCAATCTCAATTTACCAGCTGGAGCTAGACCTGATCTCAATTTTCCAATTGGGGCTAGACCTGTTCTCAACTATTCTATTCAGACTGGTGAGGAGTTTGCTCTCGAATTTATGCGGGAAAGGGTGAATCCAAGGCAGCACATTGTTCCAAATTCCTCTAATGAGCCTAATAGTGCACCAGTATATATGGATGTAAAGGGAACACTTGGAATATTTCATACAAGTTCTGACAGTGGACTTGATACTTCCACCATCCCCGCTGTAGAAAAGAGGAGAATCCAAGATCCCGAGAGCAATGCCTCTTCTCTAAACGGAGAAAAAGTTAATGGTCAGCCTTTTCAGTCTGTAAATCAAACCTCATCAGAATGTAAGAGTAGTCATGGTTTTCCAAGTCATACTTCTTCAAGTGCTTCTGGTAGCTCATCTACAATGTTGAAGATTCTCTGCAGTTTTGGTGGTAAAATTTTGCCTCGTCCAAAAGATGGAAAGCTTCGGTATGTTGGAGGTGAATCACGTATTGTCCGGATAAGCAAGGATATTTCTTGGGAGGAGCTTGTGCAGAAAACATGGATAATATATAATCAACCTCATACAATCAAATATCAGCTTCCTGATGAGGATTTTGATGCATTGGTGTCAGTCTCCTGTGAAGAGGACCTGCACAATATGATGGAGGAATGTTATGTACTCGAAGATGGTGGATTCCAGAAACTCAGGATATTTCTTATTTCAAATGATGACTTAAATGATACGCAGCTTAGTCTCGAGAATGCAGAAAGTGATTCCGAGCTTCAATATGTTGTTGCCGTAAATGGCGTGGACTTTGGATCCAGAAGAAACTCCATCGCTATGGAGAACACTTCAGGAGACAACTTGGAGGAGTTGCAGAGTTTATGTGTTGATCGGGAGACTGGTCAAATTGCAGTTGGCTTAGCAGTGGCCGGCTCTGCACATCCAGAAGTTGGTATTCCCTCTTTAAACCAATCTTCTCAGATGATGCTACCGACTTCATCGCCTGCTTTTGAGTCCAATCCACGTGGTTATCCGGTGCAAACAATGAATCATGGACAGCCTGAATTGCATCAATTGCACACTTTCCACCAGATAGACTGCTTCCCAGATGCGGATTACAACAATAATATCCCACCAGCTGTTCCAGTGCAATATAATTATGGTTCTCATCCATCAAATCATGTTCCAGTTGCTGAAAACTTTATTCCACATTCTATTTATGGGAACATGACTTCAAAAGGGGCTATGGCTGTGGGGCAGCCACATGGTAGCTTGAAAGCAAAGGTTCCAGAAGTATCAATATCGAAGATGAAGGTTAAAAATGAAACTACAATCCCGAAGAAGGTTGAGTTTTTTAAGGACCATTCTCTAGAAAAGGAATTGCTTCTGAAGGATGCAAAGATGACAGGAGAGAACTCAGTCCACAAAATCAGTGAGTCTAATAAGATGCAGACAGTAAAAAATGAGAAGATTGTCTCTTCACATCAATATGAAAGTTCATCTTTAAATGCCATAACGCGGGACGATGCATCCATCATTAGTGCTGCAGAAGACACAGGGACTCATGTTGTTCAAACAACAGGTAGTGAGAAGCGCCAGGATTATATGAGGGGTTCAGTTCCTCTGGATACTATCAAGGAAGGAAATATGCAAAAGATTGATGTGGAAGACCAGTTTTATACATCTGGTAAAGCATTTATGCCTGTCCATGGTGACTCCGGGGCATGTTCAAATGATTTCAACTACGAAGCAGAGGTGCTTCCTCAGAGCCTTTTTTGTTCAGAAAGATTTCCCAGAGAACAGGCAGGGCTTGATCGTTTGTCCAAGTCTGATGATCGTTCTGGTTCCCAGTTCTTAATGACTCATGCCCGATCAGATGTTTCACAACAGATGACAGAATCAATTGACAAGTTGACTGATTGGAATGAAGATTCTCAGAATGAAGAATTTCTTGCTTCTGCAAAATCCGTGCCTACAAACCCACCCGCTATTGAAGAGAAACCGAGTGAATTTCAGAAGTCAGTCACAGTTACTGATCACATCGGTGCAAAGAATTCCAGTGTTCTTGAGGAAAATCTCAAGTCAAATCTTTACAAGCCTGACCTAAATGCTCTAGTACTTCCTGATAGGGATTCTTCTGTGTCCAATTTCCCTATGACTAGCCGTAGTTCTGAAAATCCCCAAGATGAATCTACTTCTAACCTTACTAAGCTTCACTGGGGAAAGATAAGTGGAAATACCTCTGAGGAGCAAATACAGCCTCTGACTGGAGAAGAAAATCCAGCTGTAACTTCTTTCCAAGGAAAACCCTCTGTTGGCGTCAGCACTTCAGAACAGGCAGACATCCTTATTGATATTAATGATCGTTTTCCTCAAGATTTCTTGCCTGATATATTTTCTGAGGCTAGAGTCGTAGATAGCTCTGCCGGTAGTGCTCCACTGCAGAGAGATGGAACTGGTTTGAGTATGGAACATGAACCTAAGCACTGGTCATTCTTTCAGAAGTTAGCAAAAGATGATTTTGCAAGAAAAGAAGTGTCCCTCATGGACCAGGATCATCTTAGTTTGTCATCTACTCATGCCAATATTGGAGAAGCGGAGTCTATTGAAAATAGTTATCTGCTTTCTAGAGCTAGTGGAAGTGCTATGGATAACAACGATTCCTGTAGTAATTTTGAGGATGATACTCAGCAGCAACCAAGTAGCATCATCAGACCAGACAACATGAAGTTGCCTTCTGATTTTGATCCTCCCCAGACCTCTGGTGTTCCAAGTCTGCAATTTGATGGTCAAATGGACTCGAGGATACCTGAATCTGAATATCAGGTATTTTTCCCTTATGCAAACTTGAGGAATGTGCTTTGGTTTATCTGTAATTTCTAAATCTTCTTTTATCACTTTAAGGATGAGAAGGAAGAAGCATCGCATGCCAGGTTTCCTCTTGTTGACGTCTCCCTAGGAGATTTTGACCTCCATATGCTGCAGGTATGATGCCACCTAATCAGGAAAATTTAAATATGTTCCACACATGTAAACCAATATCGGGCATTTATGTGTTGTTATTACCTTAGAAAATGCCCTTACAACTTAGCAAGGGTATTAAAAAAACAAGAAAAATGATGAGAAAAAATATCTTTGTGGCAAAAACGTCCTCTCTATTGTATACAATATAGACATAATGCATTCTTCCTGAAAAACTTAACTAGCTAAGAGCAGATAAATATTGTGGTAATGTAGTTGCCGCTTAACTTTTTCTCACTGCTAAAAGTCATTACAATTTCCATTATGATGGAAATCCACTAGTTGTCATAGTAACTAAACTCTCCACCCTCCACAAGATGATGAAATTCTCTTCAAGAAAATCAAACCACCAAAGACTCAACTTTAAAATGTGCTCTGGTACATATACATTGATATTCACCTCACCTCATCCTTGTAGTTTCATTTTTTTACCTCGTAGCTTCATGCATATGAATTTATCATCTACACTTGAATACAACTGTCTTTACATTATAACTACCCCTGATCATTATTGTTGCATAATCTTCTGTGCCACCTCTCACTTTGTTATATTATCTACATCACTGACAAACCTACCAATGAAATTCTTATAGGATAGTTCATTTTGAAATTTGATAAAATATTATCAGATCATATTGGACCATTTCAGCCACTTACTGTGGACCTTTTTTATGTTACAGATTATAAAGAATAAGGATCTTGAAGAGCTGAGAGAATTAGGTTCTGGAACCTATGGGACTGTTTATCACGGGAAGTGGAGGGGTTCAGATGTTGCTATCAAAAGAATAAAGAAGAGCTGTTTCACAGGTCGCTCATCGGAGCAGGAGCGACTGGTCAGTTTGTTTGTAGATTATATTGAAAATTTTCTCTCTCTGTCGATTCATGATAGTCAACTTGTATTAATTTTCTGTAGGCTGTGGAGTTTTGGCGCGAAGCTGAAATTCTTTCAAAGCTTCACCATCCCAATGTAGTAGCATTTTATGGTGTAGTGCAAGATGGCCCTGGAGGAACACTTGCAACTGTCGCAGAATATATGGTGAATGGTTCCCTTAGACATGTTTTAATTTGCAAGGACAGGTACTATAATGTTGTAGATATACTTTTACATTCGATAATTTACTTACTCGCGACTTGTGAGACTATGCAAGTGCTTCCTTTTCTGTATTTCCCGGTTTCACTTGTAAATATTCAGGCATCTGGATCGTCGCAAGCAGTTCATAATCGCAATGGATGCGGCTTTTGGAATGGAATATCTACATTCAAGGAACATAGTGCACTTCGATTTGAAATGTGACAACTTGCTTGTCAACTTGAAGGATCCTTCCCGACCCATATGCAAGGTAACTAAGTGGATATGCCCTTTTCCTTCAATCAAGGGAACATCTAAATGTGTGATAATAAATATTTCGATTAGCGTTGTTAAGTTGATCGGATGCTTTGGCAAATGTTCAAATAATGTAGCAGTGGCGCAATATCACAGAGATGCATAATGCTTTACCGTCCTGCAGGAGAAAGGATTTTATAATACCTAGATATAAAAAAATAAAATGAAGAAAGCAAAAAATGGGGTCATGGTTAGTGTTGAATCCAACCAATTATTGGCTTTTTATTTTACTCATTGTTCAGGTGGGTGATTTTGGATTTAAAAAATAAAATGAAGCAAGCAAAAAAAGGGGTCATGGTTAGTGTTGAATCCAACCAATAATTGGCATTTTATTTTACTCATTGTTCAGGTGGGTGATTTTGGAATAAAAAAATAAAATGAAGCAAGCAAAAAAAGGGGTCATGGTTAGTGTTGAATCCAACCAATAATTGGCATTTTATTTTACTCATTGTTCAGGTGGGTGATTTTGGATTGTCAAAAATCAAAAGAAATACATTGGTTACTGGTGGTGTCAGGGGAACCCTTCCATGGATGGCTCCAGAGTTACTAAATGGTGGCAGTAATAAGGTTTCTGAGAAGGTAAGATTTTGCACATTATCTTCGATTTTTATATTGCATGGAATTAGAGAGGAGGATGTGAACTTCAGTGATTGATGCTAGTAGACAATATTCCTATGTGATGTGCGCGCACTTCATCTCCAGCGAGATGGCCTTTTTATCCGGAACACTTTTCTGAATATTTCAAGGCATGTGTGAATATTTCTTTCCACCATTTATGTGTAATTAGTGGCATAAAATTTGTCAGCCATGTAGTTCTCTTTTCTTGTCTTCTATTACCAAATGTAATAAGGAGTTTCTGAATCATGAATTTCCTAGAGAAAAGGAAACCATATTTGTTAAATATTTGATGCCCTTCATACAAAGACGAGAAGAAAATATACACCAGGAAGATGGTTTCTTCATATATTGGTTATGGCTTTCATTTTGCAGGTTGATGTCTTCTCCTTTGGGATTGTACTTTGGGAAATTCTTACTGGTGAAGAACCTTATGCCAATATGCATTATGGAGCAATCATAGGTTTGTTCCCTCTTGGCTTGTTCATCAAATATCTGTCATGTCCTGTTAATCTCTTAATCTTCCTTTCTGTTTCTTAATTGCACTTTGATCCCAGTTTCTAAGTAAAGCTAGTAACCAGCATATCGATGTCATAATGGTTTTCCATTTAAATTATTAAAATTCTGCATGTGAATTCATTTATTGCGAACTATCATCTTATCAACAATAGAATGTAAAAAAATAGAAACCAAAACGAACATTAATAACATGAAATCTAAAATGTTTCTCTTCCTTGTATGCAGGTGGTATAGTAAATAACACATTAAGGCCACCCGTGCCAAGCTTCTGTGATCCCGAATGGAGATTACTTATGGAGCAATGTTGGGCTCCAGATCCAATGCTCCGTCCATCCTTCACTGAAATTGCTAGACGCTTGCGTACAATGTCTGCTGCGAGCATAACTAGACCACAGGGCCTTGCAACACAGACTCAGTTATCCAAATGATGACATTATATAAACACTCATATCTATATATAAATTGCTTTAGTTTCTTAAGATGACTGGGATACTTTATACAGTATCCTGTATCATGTACACAAGATTGAGTTCTCATCACGATTGTGCATTGATGGATTTGTGTATAAGAAAATGATTTTGGACATATGGTTTGGTGCAATAAATGAAAATTATTACTTTTGTAAGCCTATATTTGCTTCGAGGTCATGGTGGAATAAAATGATTTGAGACCATAATATAGATATGTTTATTTATTGATTTATTCTGGTAAAATAATCTTCTCGTCCTTCCAAACTAAAAGAAAGGTATGAGTGCCTCCCAGAATATGGATGCAAGAAAAAGAAAGGCGAAGCAGTACATGTTTGGTACACTGGAATTCGATTCAATACTTCCGACCAAACTCGCTGAAAATGTGTGTTTCATTTTTATTTCACTAGATAGAAACTGTAAGAACATATGGTTGGTACAGGAACAACATTAAACATCTATACTGAATATGTACTTTATGCATCTATGTTTTCTTTTTCTCATGAAGCATAATCGATATAACCAAGGAATAAGCCTGCAAAAGCTGTCCGAAAGGACCAAAAGATGACTCGTCTTTTGGTTCGTAAAACTTGTCTTTCTGAGATAATCTTTCTAGTTGCACTGGAACAATTGACAGATTCTCTAGAAAAAAAAATGAATTACAAGATAACACATCAAATTTCTCGATCTTCATTAAGATGACAAAAATACCAATCTTATAAATCCTTTGTCAACAATTTCACACAGAGAAAATCTGTCCTACATTTAAAAGGCTTTCATGTGGAACATTAAAGATTACACTGTTTTCCCTGCATATCTTTCTAAGAAATGCATATATATAATCAATGGCAATTTTCTTGTGAATTCCAGCATCTCTCCTTGCCCTAATCACTGTGTTCCCAAGTATATGCACCACCCCGGCATCTCTGCAACTGCTCAAAAACTCCAATTCATCGACTTCTGTTTGGCTGCTTTCTCGCCCTGATGATGTGATCGTGTTAGCATGCAGAGGAGATTTTGCAGGCACGATTGAGTCCACTGTTGAGATTGTGAGGTCAATATCAGAGGTAGAAGTGTGAGCATTATCTTTCAGCAAGAAGTCTCTAGACTGCTGTGTTTGCTGTCCATATACGCTGTACTCTTCTGAATCAGAACACCCTTCCATCATAGCCTCCAGCCGAACAAACGTGAAGAGATTTTCGAAGATCTTTTTCTCAAACTCGTCGTCTTTTTTGTGAAGGTCTTTGTAGCCAAACCTTGCAACACAACGGAACATGTGAAAGTTCTTTGGGCCTATTCGTTTCACAAGAAACCTCTCTTCTTCGGAAACCGTGTAAACTGGAAGGTACTTCACACACACAAAGACTACAACTGAATGTATAGCCGGTAGGTTTGTGATGAAGTGTGAAAAAATATGTGGTACCCCACTTGCTAGCTCAGTGTACACGAGTCCTATCCCAGGCACTCGGACCAGCCCTAAGCTGGGACCTAGCCCTAGAATCCAAGCCATGGAGACCTTACTATGCATCTCAAATTCGTATCTCTTGACTGTACCATAGTGCCAGACATACATGATGACAAGAAAGGCTGCAGCAATCACAAGGGGAACCCAACCACCTTGATCGACCTTGAAGAGCACTGCTGAAAAGTATGTACACTCCACCGCCAGCGATAAGCCAGTGAAAATCAGGACAAGAATCCAATGACAATGCCAAACGAGTAACATTATTAATGTCATGAGAAGGGTGGTCACGAGCATGACTATCACAACTGCTGTACCTGTTGTTGCATGAGACATCATGTTACATATCAATAGTTTGTGCTCTCAAAGATATGTGGTATCATAATAGTTTTCAAAAAATTGATATTATGTGAGAAGGCGTTTAGATAAATCAATTAGCTATATTAACCAATATTTATACGACGGACACGTGGCAAGAAACGGGAACACAACTTTTGACTTTGCACTCTTTTTGAGCCTCTGACCCGACCAGACTCGCAGTTATAATGGATATGCTGAACTAACCATGGCATAGTCCTAACTGAACATAGACCAACAGACTACTGTAGACCGATTGTGACATGATATAGACACCGAAAAGACACTAGATAGAAAACTGAGGTGATGGTGACATCTAACCTACCCCAACTCTCACCTAACACACTCCATATTTTCTCTACATGTACACATTTCTTTCTCATTATAAGGGGTATGCAATATCAAAACCCAAGCCATAACTCTGTCTTCTTATTTCTCTCACAAGTCACACCCAATATTCTAGCATTTGACTTGACCGTCGAAGCGCAAACGGTCAGCGGACCCACCCCTTGGTACATCGGCCTAGCATTCTAACGTTGTTCTAGTGTGTAGGTGACAAAGAGGTGGCAAGGAACCTGCTGACAGCTAAGTCGAGCAGATTTGGAGGTCAACAAGCTAGGCAACTTGCTGGATGCAATACAGGACAACCTTGTGGTAACTGTTGCGGCTTCAAAAGAGATTCAGACAATGCTTGAATGTGAAGACAAACTGTGAAAGTAATTTCAAGAAAAGCTCCTTAATAATAGCAGGATTCTTGGGGAAAGCTCTTAAAATCAAAAACAAGATCAGGTACTGAAGGCTTAAAACTGGAAAACTTACCATAAGCATTGCCAATTTGGTTTTGATTTCTGAATCCAGCAGTGACAGCGATACAAAGAATCATAAGGATCCAATTCATATCGGGAATATATATCTGTCCAAGGAACTTCTTTGATGTATGTACAACTTTGACTCTCGGAAAACAGCCAAGTGCGAGGGCCTGCTTGATTATTGAAAAAGTAGCCGATATGGTGGCCTGGCTAGCCACAACAGCAGCCAGTGTAGCAATAATGAACATTGGCCAGTATATGCCATCTGCAAATTAAAAGCTTATTTCTATCAGAGTTGCAACAATGTGGTGGTCTTGGCATCAACACCATACAGTTCTTGCTGATCAATATTATCTAGTTGAAGATGCTTCTAATTTAAGAAAGAAGTTTGTAAATCAAGATTTAGTATTCCACTTAAGAAAGATTATTGGAAACATTTAGCTTTAGAGATTTGAGATTTTACATATTTTGATTATTTCCACCACGGAAAAAGGTTCAAGCAAACATAGAAATGCTCCATTTCAATTTGGAGCACTATTTCGTTGATTCAGAAAGACTGTCTAACCTTGAACATTTGCTCAAACCACATATAATACTTCCAAATAAAACTCAAGTCTTGATAAAAATCCATATTAGAACTTGAAACTGATAGCAAAGCAATTTTTAGGCTTGCTAGAAATAAAAATTGGGTGCTCAGGCAAACCTGGTATAGAACGATAAAATGCATTGACGACATGATCCTTATTTTGCATGAGGTAGGCTGCTTGTCCAGAATAGGCCAAAAGAAGGCAAGGAAACACAACTACTGTGAAAGCAAGCTGTACGGCCGAAACAGGAAAGTGGGCAAGATCAGCAAAAAGTGCTTCTATCCCTGTAAATATTAGTGAGAAGTAATCAGAATCTGATAATACATGCTTCCAGGTGATTCTAAAAATTACTGAAGAGTTCCAGGAACCTCTTCAGAAGACCCAAGTCGAGGAGGGGGTTTTTGGGGGTTGGAGAGAGAGAGAGAGAGAGACCTGTGATACTGAGCATGATTCCACCAAGAGAGGTCCAACCAGCTTTTCCTCCTCTTTTGAAGTATCGATATATATAAACAGGTGAAAAGGCTTTCAGAACAGAACTATCATATTTGCATATGTTGAAGATGCCAATACCTCCAATTAAGAGAAACCAAAGTAACACAATTGGAGCAAACAGCCAACCAACTTTATCCGTACCATAGTGTTGCATACTAAATAAACCTACTAATATCACTACAGCAACAAGTACAACAACATCTGCAGCAAATGATACAAACTTAGTCTTGCAGTGAAAGATCACAAACAATTAGAACGATGACTATTCCAGAAAGAAATATAGGCATTATTAGTTATAGGAGTAGATAAGTACCATTACTCATCTTCGGATGGTCCACCTTAATCCCACCAGAAGCTGAAAGAACTGAGGAAAATTTTTGGGTAAAAATTACATGACAATGAATGGAAACATCAAAATACATCAAAATACTACAAAATCACATTCACTAGGAAACAAGGAAACAAAAATAAGTAAGCCCGGAAAATTAATTCAATTCTATATCACTTGATTTCCAAAGTATAACGTTGTAATGAATTTAATTTTGAATACATGGATTACTTGAGCCGTATATGAGCAAGAGAACTGGGTTTCTGCATCATTCTATTGCCACATGCATCACTGAGAAAAGGAAATGTGGCATTGCTTACATATTACCTTAAATATAAAGTAAGAAACGTCTCGTAAACTACAATCTCCAACTACATACACAGGTCTGCCTCCATTGAAGGCATACGTGT
The DNA here is from genome assembly GCA_903798255.1 of Fraxinus quadrangulata. Lineage (NCBI taxonomy): Eukaryota > Viridiplantae > Streptophyta > Magnoliopsida > Lamiales > Oleaceae > Fraxinus > Fraxinus quadrangulata. Next base: position 14,300 of record CAIGRB010110174.1, read on the forward strand.
TTCCAAGTAATACAAGCCAATTGGAAATTAACATGAAAATGTACAAGCATGAATAAGGGAAACAATTGGTGAAAGATGTAAATTACCTGATATAGCAGGAGTGAGAATTCCATCCCCAACTACCATACAAGTGCCAACAAGTACTAGTATAAGAAGGGCATTCTTTCTAAATGTATTTGCCTCCAGCCATCGCTTGGTTTTAGCTGCAAATGAAAGCTCGTGGAATGTGCTACGGCTGTAAGTTGTCAGGTCCTCATCTGTGCGGTGTTGGTTGGGGATTGTTTTGACTTTAGCATGTCGACAAAGTAATGAATAAAGTGCAAAGGTCCCACCTGAATAAAGTCACACTGTTAAATTTGTTTTCTTTCTCATCTTTCTATATGCACACTCGCACACTCACAAGCAAAAAGGAAAGAAATTAGGAAAAATAATTAGAACTCTCGGTCAAATTAATCCAATCTCAGTTTCTTTCACTTTCCAATTATGCTCTAAATCTATCTCAACATACATTATTGTCGTTTTCAGGGTACTCTTTCTCAAGAATATTAACCCCATGACTCATTTTTTAAGTCATTCGGAGGCTAACTCAACTTAACAACTTCTCATGATCTCATACCAATCAATCATATGACCGCTATCCCAATTTCCAGTACGAAAATATAATGCCTAGAACATACTGGCATTTCCCTTTTAAGAATCATATCTTCCACAGTTAAGGATAATAAATGTGACATTATGTTAATGTAATGATGCAGCCCCAATTCCATGAATTTATTAGCCTCCTGTCATTCCTTTTTAATGCCACATCTTCTGAAGCCCCCACATCAACATGTATTGATAGTTCATGAAAAAATTCCATCATAGGATTAATTAGCAGACTACAAGACATGTTCTAATTTAATTCTTTAAGAAAAAAATCTGACAAGAATCTTTCAATAATTCATCGACCATAAATTATCCGTATTAGTAACTATTATTTGAGGTTGACAAAAAAATTAAAGGGACAGAAGTCATTGAAGTAAATACAAGACGCTGGATTCTTGGGTGCAAACTCTGCGGCATTTCCTACTAGTCCATTTGTGAACTGTTCCTTGAATTATACAAGTAAGAAATAAAACACGCTTTCTCAGCCAATTAAAGAATGTCTTTCCACTAGTGCTAACGTCAACAGATTTACCCCTCACAGTCACAAGCAAACAGACATAAGTATTTATTACAAGGTACAATTAAGGCTAGCAATGACGATGTGCTAGAAGTAACAATCTCATAACCTAGTTATTGAAATATGCATATGCTATCACAAAATTTTGTAGCGTGACATCAGCTTACCTTGACCGCTGTCATTTGCTCTACATACTATGAAAACATACTTGAGGAGAGGTATTAGCGTAAGCGAATAGATAATCAATGAAAGAGCACCAATAATATCCTCTGTATCATCTATCCCCTTGGGAAAAGTATTGTAGAACACATACAATGGAGAAGTTCCCAAGTCTCCATAAACTACTCCCAGACTCTGAAAGGCAAGCCGCAATAGCAATATAGACGAGAATTTCTGCATCAACAAAATCAAACTATGGAATGTTACAACATTATCCTGAATAAGATTGTCTCATTATCTTCTGCCTCACTCTAGGACTAAAGCACTTACGATACGAAACAATTATGCTATTATGCAGTGAAAATATCAGAAACACTATGATAAGCAGTCACTTGTTATACTGCTCGAAATTTTTTCAAGCTGAAGAAAAGTAAAAAAAGAAAAAAATAGAATTTCATTAGTGAATATATTATCTATACCTACATCATGCAGTCATAAGGCAACAAATTCAACCAAGCAAAGTTTTTCCCTTCCACTGTATAAACTCTACACCACGAAACTATTAAATAGTCAAAAGCATGTCATTACACTTAAAAGGTGAACTATAGAAACTAGCTAAAGTTTGTTTAAATCCAGTAGGGTTATTGCATAATCATCATCAATTATCAACATTCCATAAAATCTGCTGTAGCACTTGGGGAAAAAAAAAATCCATAAAAGAAAAGCCATCATCAAAAAAGGTAAAAAGCTACTACCTCCAAAAGGTACTTATAATAAATGAGTATGCAGTTAAGTACACATTAAAAGGGAATGGATTTTATTGTACCTTTTCTCTATACATATTGCTAAGCCTTCCAGCCTCCTCCTCCATAGGTTGATCCAGCTTCTGGTCCAAAACCCATATGGATCCCTTAGTTTCATTGCCATCATCGATTTCCAACCCAGGTTCCATTTTCTCTTTTGATTCAGAATAGCTTATTCAACCGATGCAAATCAAAATCTTGATATAGAATCCAGCTCACAAACTTCCAAATATCAACAATTCAGTTTTCCAAACTCAAAACCCAATTCAATCCCACAAACTAATTTACACAACCCAACATAAAAATGTAAAAACTTGTAAAGAACAAAATCAAGAACCAGAATTGGAAATACACAAGTTCAAGAATTTAGTATATGTACCAAAAAGATTCGATTTTTAAACCCCCGTGTAACTAAAACCCCTTTTTCTTTCTCCCTTGCTCTCTGTACGCAAAATTTTGAACTGGACTTTGATTTGGTGCAAAGTTTGAGAGAGAAACACACACACACGGAGAGAGAAAGTCTGCATCTTTATCTGTCACAATTGCATGCGAGTGTTCAGCTTTTCATCTCTATTCTCTTCTTCTCGTCTAACAGCAGCCATTTACAGGGAAGATATAAAAATACTAAACAAATAGCACTCGAGATAGAGAGAGGTGGCAAGTGTTTTATTTCATGGGACACGTACGTGGAATCGAAGGATTGGTAGACCGTATACACAATAATGGAATTTTATTATAAAAACTATAAATTACTTTTTGCATTTTCAATATAATTCTTTTGCATAACATTATTTTTATGAACAATTAAATCTGAGATTTGTGTTAAATTTAGCGATGGTGATTGGTGGGGTTGGGGGACCACCTTATTGATTCTTACCTCCTAATGATATGTATTAACTTTTAATGCAGGAGGTCCAAACACGATTGCCTAAATTAGTCTTGTAATAGATGTCAGCTTGGACATTATTTATTTATATTTGCACTTTACCTATTATAATAATTAGGGAAAATTTCAAACAATTTCTAACCTTTTTAATTTTTGTAGATTTTACCCTAATATTCAATTTATACCAACGAGGATCCTTAACATTTCATAAATATTCACATAGAGTTCATCTGGATGTAAACCGTCCATGAAATCGTTAGTTGACCAAGATAAGTGGGCTTTGACCAAATTGAAAGGGGGTAAGATGGTAAATTTGTATATTTATAAATATTGAGAATTAAAATAATAAAATTAAAGATTTAAAAAAAAAAATGAAATTTACCCCACCCCCCTATTTTCATCTTCTCCAACTAACGACGTTGATTTTCAGCCATGGCCAACTATTGACATCTACCAACACGTTGCCTCACCACCCACAATCAAGGTTACGGCCACCACCCTCAAACTGCACACCACACCCCATTTTGAACCACCCCCAACCAAAAATCATTTCAAGGTTGGTAAAATCCCACTCCACATATATATTCACTCAACAACCTTCGAATTTTCACACCTTCCCAAGGAGTTTGCAACACAAAATCGTACTTCGAAACCCCAATTGAGTTCTTTTCTTTCTTCTGGGAGTCTAAATTTTTGGGCTATAAGAGGAGAGAAAATTGGAGAAAAAGAAGGGAAAGAAAGAATGGTTGGAATTTGTTTCTAATTTCAGTTTCAAATTCCATTTTCTTGTCCAGATTGTTTGGGAAATTCATGGATGGACTTGCCTCCATGATTTTGTCAGCCTTGCTTTTTGAAATGAGAGAATATGAAGATAAGAGGGTGGAGGTGTTGGAATAAATTTCTTTTTTTTTTCTTTAGTTTTAATATTTTAATTGTTAATATTTATAAATATACAAAATTACTATTTTATCCCTTTCAATTTGGTAAAAGTCCACTTTTCTTGGTCAACTAACGGTTTCATGGACTATAGGTACATATTTATTAAAGCTTAGGGACCTTCAACGACACAAATTAAAAATTAGGATAATATTTGAAAAAAATTAAAAGGTTAGAGACCGCTGTTACAATTTTCCCTAATAATTATATAAAAAGAGCAGCACCACCCCGAAAGGGTTGTGTGGGTCGTATGTTTATTATTCATGTAACTCGACATGCAATAGCCCATCACTGATCAAATTGTCGATCTTAATCACCTAATTATCTTAATTTGTTTCGCTACATACTTTTTATCTTGAGTTGTGATATCGTGAAAAATAACTCAACAACTATTTCTCTGATTAGACTTGAGTCATAAACAAATAAAAATCATTATTAATCACTTTTCACCGTTCAAAATTTAAGTTAAACTAAAGTTTTCCTTGCTGACATCATTAATCAAATCACGGATTTCGATTCATCAACAACACTATTAATGAATGCCTTTATTTATCCATCAAGATTTATGAAAATTGTCTATTTTTTCTCTAACATTAAATTCTTTTTATTTATTTTTTCAAAATGATGATGAATAATTATTGCAAGTGTTACATAATAAAATTTATTAATGATATTATCTGGATTTATAAATAATAATTTTATTAGTGATATTATCTGGGGAAGGCTTATAAATCTATTCATTATTGATAATAATGATAGAATAATTTAGTCTGTCAATTTAGAAAATGAGGGAGCATTGATCGATTGGTATGTCCCACTTGGTTGAGTCACCATGTATTTTGCCTTTGTTGCTGCATTATTTTTTTAATTATTTATTTACTTAATTGTATTCAATTTAATGTTAAAGATTATATCGCTTCAACAATATAATATGTATACTATTTGATCTGATAAACTATCTATATTTATAGATCTCCCCAACATAAGTGAGGCCAATGTAAATGTACAATTCATTGGATGACACATTATTTCCACGAACATGGGGAATAATTTTTTTATTGATTCAGGAGCTCTGTTCATTGAGATGGCTAAAGGAGGTTGGTTCTTCGAGGAGGAAGCAGTTCGCTTTCGAAATAGTTGATTGCATGAACCCTAGGTTTAAAAACACAATGGGCCAAGGAACCATTCTCTTTTCATTTTGTGGCGTGACAAGTTCTTACACAAGTCTGAAGGAATGTTTGTTTGTGAAAATATTTTTTATGATGAACTTTTTAGTTTTTTGCTTTTGACATTTATTGTTCAAGCTGAGAACAAATTGGTAATCCTTTTTACTTATTGAAAAAGGTTCTATGACTGGTCCTTAATTCCTTGATGTTGAAGGCACCCTGAGATAATCTCGTAGTTCCTACAAGTGGAGATGATGGGGTTAGCTGACATATATAAAAAATTTATACAATAAAATGTGACGAATTTTACGTGGTTGACAATTTATCATCACTCTTTTCTTTTGTAAGATCTTGGTATCCACCGTAAAATATATAGGAAGAATTAAAAGCCAATGATGATAAAAGAAAAAAAGAAACAGTAATTTTCTGGACAAAAACTTGGGTATTCTCAGTTTGAATAAAGCTAAAGAGCTCCTAATATTTATATTTTCCAAATTAAGCATGAGATTTTAAGGATATAAAAAACAACTGAGAAGGACTAATATTATTTTTCTTTTTCTTCTCAATACTTCTCTGTAATGTTAAGAATCAGTGTGAAGTTTGATATTGGACTGACTAGAGACACTTAGCAAAATAATTAATGATGGAACTTCCCATCGACTCTAATTATTTAGTGTAAGAAAAAGAGAGAACAAAAAGCAACTTCCTTTATAAAAACATTTAATTAAATAAGAGTAGAAACTATTTCGTAAGAATTAATAAATATAGACATTGACTTCCGTTATCAAATCCATCATAAATTATAGTTGTCGGGCCGTGAGCACGGTTGGGCTTCTCAGAAAGCCGGCCTGGACAGGGGTCATCATAGTAGAATGAAGGGGACGACCCTAATATTGTGTTGAGGAAGCCAACCTCTTGAATTTCGGGAGGAGAAAACCGGATGTGAGGACTCGGTTTGGGGCGTAACATAACATAGCTAAGATAGTCATTACGTTTCGGCCGAGAAAAATTGGACAGACAAAAAAAGTCGTGTGTTCGAATAGTCAGACGACTACTACTTTTTAGATTATTTTTAGCCTCCAACGATTTACATTTCATATATACGCTCATATGATATGCACCAATCTATGTAAGAACCATGCTACACATACAAAAGAGATTTCTTGAAAAATAATGCTACATGTACCTTATGGTACATATAATGGTATCCATAAGGTACATGTGGCACCCTCCATAGAATACATGTTGTCATGTGATTGGACAATTAGGGAAAAAATAAAATAAAAAATCATCTAGAGCACCTGTAATTGTTCTGTGAACAATCCCCCGTGGAACTGAATGCACTATTTCTGTGAACTAGTATAAGAGTACTGGGATGAATATTTAAATAAGGAATGTGGTTGACTAACCGGTAAATTATTTTTGTGTGAGATTGGAAATGTATTAAAAATATTCCGACGTGGACACAAAATAATTTATTTTATTTATAAATCGAATATAACTAGTTTAATAAGAAATTAGCACGTCAACTAGGTAGTTGAAATATTATTACTGTCCTAACATTAATGGACTTCCATTTATTGTTTTCTTTTTAAACTTTTATGGAAATTGTAATCAGATTATCTTGGGTGCGCGAACATATTCTCGTGGCCGTACAAATTTTGATCAAGAGCCCATGAGCATTTTTGGACCACTATTAAAGAAAATGAAATGAGAGGTCCATATTACACAATGACATTGTTAGTGAAAATTTAAACATGTGCAAGTATCACAAATCGGATCTCTCATTTTTGTCTAATCAAAATGAGAAAAAGTCGATGATCAGAAAGTTTTTAGATTGAGGTATGGGTCTTATATGGGGTGAATCGAGTGCTCAATCGCTATCAAGTGCTCAACTCGCTATCACCTAGCTCGGCTGGACCTTGGTGGGATGAGTTGTTTGCAACTCACGTAATTTATTTATTTTTATTGAACTGACATAATTGCATTGAAAACAAACTTGATTGTCCCGTAGTACAACAATTTGAAGAAGGTTAATAAAAATAACGCAATTATTTTGTTTTATTGAAAACTACTTCTTGTATATGCAAAGACATATTCCATATTTTGACTATTTGTCTTATATAATGATTAAATGGGATCTCATTTAGGTAGAGGTGAATCGTAGGCCAACATTTATTTATTTATTTATTCTTTTCTTTTCTTGAGCGATAATTCAAAGGGGATAATTTTTTTGTTGTCATCATATATGGAAATTTACAAAAATAGCACCCAAATGGAACTAAAAACCTCTTTTAGCACTCTTTTGTGCGACCCCATTTTTGTCCCATTTCTACTTGTAAAGAAAAATAATGGAGTAATATTATTTATCATCATAATGATAAAATATTTGGCAACATATTCTTCGTCACATCTCTCTTTCCTCTCCCTCTTGTCATAAAAATTAAATTATTCAATCTCATTATTACACATAAATTATCACATCACCGATGTTCTATATAAATAACATTATTTAAAAAAAAATGTGATCGAAAAATTCTAAACTCAACTAATTTTGTGAGTAACGCACAAGAAATTTTTAAAAGAAGGAGAAAAAAACCCAGTAACTTTTAAACGTAAAAATGTAAAATACATGTATAGGTGAGGGCACAAAAATAGTTATTATACATTACTTATTAAGACATCAGATCATTGGGTTATTTGAATATCTCACTTGTTCAACCACTGTTTCTCTTGTCAAACCTCAACAAATATAAAACAATTCTTACCTAGAGAGAGCATGCATACACACACAACTTTTGACGGAAGCAATACGAAGTTGAGATGTGTATATATATAATTATATATATTAAATATATTATCAAGTGACAATCAATTTTTGGACGATTTACATTATGCTACAATTCAATTATTTTAATAATATCTTATTTTTTTATTTTTCAATATGTAATAAATACTACAAAATTTTTGTCATGTATGAATTTCGTGTT